>JAJPUD010003839.1:133341-170142 GCA_023553655.1 Myrmecobius fasciatus | reverse complement strand
AAGGAAAGGAAAAGCTTGGGAAAAAAAAAGTTTTTTTGCAAAGGTCAATGTTGAAAGGTCACTCATATGTTTTGCAAATAAAAAGCTTTATAAAAAAAAAGATTCTATTTTCTTCATTTTTTGTGCCTCTTTGTTCCTTTTTGGCTATTTTTTTTAGCATTACTCTCATTTCTCTTCCCAACTTTTTTTCTACCTATTTTACTTGGTTTAAAAATCATTTGTGAACTCCTCAATTCTTATTTTTCTGTGAGGCCTTGGATGCAAGAACTTTGACTTTTGTTGTATTCTTCTGAGTATATGTTTTGATTTTCCTTGTCACCATAGTAATTTTCTATAATCAGGAATGTTTCTGTTGTTTGCTCATCTTCCAGCCTGTATCTTGATTTTTAATTCTATGCTAAAGTGAGACTCTCTTTCCAAAGTGGGCACTGCACTGCCTCAAGCTTCAGGTTTTATGTACATCTGTTTTCAGAAGCATTTCTGGAGACATGTAAGTTTTTGGATGTTGCAAGATGATACCATGATCTAGGAAGAGGTGTGTTTACCATCCTTCTATATTATGTACTGGTTTATGAGTAACCAAAAGCACTCTTTTCAACCCTATAATAGTGACAGGATTCCTACTCTCCATGGCTGCAAACTGTGCTATGCAGGCTCCTCCTTGCACTGGAATTGAGACCCAGGACTGTGATCCAGATTCAAATGTAGGCAATGCAAGAATACTGCCTGCAAAGAAATTCCATACACATCATGTTCTGTTGCCCAATCTCCTTAGCATCTGTGAGCTGAGAGATCTGAAAGCTACTTTTGTTGCCACTGATTCAGTCACTCTACACCCTGCTCCTGGTTTATGGGAGCTGGGTCTTTTCTGACATAGCTTTGCTGAACTGCTCTCTTCTTTTACCCTGGTGCAACAGACCTTTTCTGCTAACTTTATAAGTTGTTTAGGAATAAAAATTGTTTCATTCCATCTCTGGGGGGATTCTGTCACTGTAGAATTTGTTTAGTCACTATTTAAAAGTATTTAGAGAGGTCTGAGGGACAGCTCAGTCAAGAACCTGTCTTTACTCTGTCATTTTGGCTCTGTCTCTCTCAATTTGATATTCTATCTACCATACCAGCTACAGTCTGCAGAACACAGGCCAATGATCTTGACTTTCATTTCTGGCAGAACTCTAAAATGTATTATTAATAGGATGGTCAGCAACCTACTAGAAAAGAAAACTAATCATGAAGATACAAAGTAGCTAGTTTGATCCAAAAGAGATACCATTAAATTTGTTTCAATTTTCCACTAGATTGGTAGACCCGGGAAATGTAGATTTAGTTTATCTACATTAAAACTAAGCAATTGACAAAGCTTCTAAAGTTATTTTTATGGAAGAGATGGAGAGATAGGATATGGAAAATAATACAATTAAATGGATATTATAGGATTCTAGATCTAGACCAGAAGTGTCAGAGGTCACCTAATCTACCATTCTCATTATTAATTTAGAAATATTTTCAACCAATAAGCATTTATTTTCTTTCTTACCAATCCCTCCCCCCTAATAAACAGAGAGATGCAGAACCGCAGAAAAGCATTGCATAATCAAACAAAATAAATTTTTATATTGTCTACAACAAAAAATGTGTGGCCTTATTCTGTGATTTGAATCCATTACCTCTCTGTCAGGAGGTAGATAGATTGTTTTATCATCAGCCCTCTGAATTCTTTTTTAAAATTTTAAGTTCTAAATTCTCTCCTTCCTTGTAGCCTCTCCCCAAGTCACTAAGAAGGCAACCAACATGATTATCAGTTATATTTGTGAAATAATGCAAAACATGTTTTCATGTTGGCTTTGTCACCAAAAAAAGCAAAAGTAAAGAAAGTGAGAAAAATATTTTAATTTGTATTAGTAGTTCATCAATTCTCTCTGTGTATGTGGACATTTTTTATTGAGTCAGAACTAGTTTAAATCATTGTATTGATAAATGTAGCTATTTTTCTCAGAGTTGATCATCATTGTTGCATTTTTATTATTAGAAATACAGGGATTTTCCACTTTATCTTGCATTTGTTCATATAGGTCTTCCGAAGTTTTTCTGAAACAATCCTGTTCTTCATTTTTATAACATTCTATTCTCTCACAGTCATGTACCACCACTTTTTCAGGCATTGTCCAATTGAGGGACATTGACTCAATTTCCAATTTTTTGCCACCACAAAAATGAACTTGTACATATATTTGTACATATATTTTTTCTCTTTTTTAATATCCTTTTAAAGGATAGATCTAGTAGTGGTATTGCTAGATCAAAAGTAGGCCCAGCTTTATAATCATTGAACATGGTTCCAAATTCTTCTATCTAATGGTTAAACCATTAATAATCACAATAATAATCACATAATAAATCACAATTCCACCAACAGTTCAATAGTGTACCTATTTTGCCATATCCTCTCTAGCATTTGTCACTTTTGTAAATATGAAGTGATATTGTAGAATTGTTTTAATATATATTTCTCTGATGAGTAGTGATTTAGAGTGCTTTCATGAAATAATTGATAGTTTTGCCTTATTCTTCTGAAGAAGATGATACCTGGGGGCAGAGCCAAGATGGTGGAGAGCAGACATGACTCTCTGTGACCTCCTCTGACATTCTCTCAAACCAGCAGCAGATTAAGCCTCTCACCTTTTGGAGTCAAAGAATCCACAAATATTTGGAGTACAACACATTTCTAGAAGTTACCTTGGAAGAACTTCAGAACAGGCCTGTTTCAAACAGGCAGGGGAAAAGTCTGATGAGCCTAGACCACAGTTCAGGGAGAAAGAATAGAAAAAGAATGAAATGAACAAAAAAATTCAATTGGCCAACTACAAAAGGAGCTAAAAATAATACACTAAAATTAGAATTCAACAAATGGAAGTGAAAGACTTAATAAGACTTCAATAATCAGTCAAACAAAAACAAAAAAATGAAAAATAAAAGAAAATATGAAATGTCTCCTAGGAAAAACAACCGATTTAGAAAATAGATCTAGGAAAGACAATCTAAGGATTATTGGACTTCCTGAAAGTCATGAGGAAAAAAAGAACCTAGACACTATCTTGCAGGAAATCATAAAAGAAAACTGATATTTTAGAATCAGAAGATAAAATAACCATTGAAAGAATCCACCGATCATCTCCTGAAAGAGACCCTAAAATGAAATCCCCAGAATATCATGGCTAAATTTCTGAGCTATTGTACCAAGGAAAAGATATTACAAGCAGCCAGAAAGAAACAATTCAAATACCAAGAAGCCATAATTAGGATTGGCTAGGATTTAGCAGCTTCCATCTTAAAAGATCAAAGGGCCTGGAATCTGATATTCTGAAAGGCAAAGGAACTTGGATTATAGCTAAGAATAAGCTATCCAGCTAAAATGAGCATTATCTTTCAGGGGAAAAGATAGACATTTAATGATATTGGTGAATTTCACTTATTTCTAATGAAAAGACCAGATCGGAACAAAAACATTGACCTCCAAACAAAGATAAATAAGAGAATCATAAAAAGGTAAAAAGGAAAGAACTCTTGAGAACTATATTTCTCTATTACAGGTATACTTAGAGAACGTGGGTAGAATTTGATTTTATTTTGATAATATGAAAAAGAAAGTAGAGGTAGAAAGGGGATCATACTGGAAAAAGAGAGAAAAGGAGGGAAAATAAAGGAAATTAGATCTCACAAAGAGTCAAAGAAAATCCTATTATAAATGGAAGGAAAGAAGGGAAGGGGATGAGCATTGTGTGAATCTTACTCTCATCAGATATGGCTCTAAGAGAGAATATCAGCTATATTTGGTTTCACAGAGAAACTTATCCCACCTTATAGGGAAGTGGGAGGGAAAGGGGGAAAAGAAAAGGAAAGACTAACAGAAAGGAAAATAGAAGAATTAGGGGAAAGGTGTAAGAAGCCGAAAGAGCTCTAAATGAGGAGAACTGTTTGAGGGAGGTGGTCATCAAAAACAAAATACTGGGGAGGAGAGAAGGAGAAAAGGAAAGAGAGAAACATAACTTTGGGGAAATAAATGGCATGAAATACAGAATTAATTATTTTAACTGTGAATTTGAATGGCATGAATTCTTCCATAAAGCAGAAGCAGATAGCAGACTGGGTTAACAAACAGAATCCTACAATATGTTGTTTACAAGAAACAAATCTAAAGCATAGTGATATATACAGAGTGAAGGTAAAAGGGCTGGAGCAGAATCTATTATGCTTCAGGTGAACAAAAAAAAAAAAAAAAAGCAGGGGTAGCAATCCTGAACTCAGATCAAGTAAAAGCAAAGATAAATCTAATTAAAAGCAATAAGGAAGGAAACTATATTTTACTAAAGGATACCATAGTTAATGAAGCAATATCAATACTAAACATATAGGCACTAAGTGGTATAGCATCAAATTCCTAGAGGAGAAGTTAAGAGAGATGCAAGAAGAAATAGACAGCAAAACAAGGGGGATCTCAACCTTGCTCTCTCAGAATTAGATAACTCAAACCACAAAATAAATAAGAAAGAATTTAAGGAGGTAAACAAAATGTTAGAAAAGTTAGGTATGATAAATCTTTGGATAAAATTGAATGGAGACAGAAAGGAGTTTACTTTTTTCTCAGTGGTTCAGGGAAGTTATACAAAATTTGGCATGAGTTAGGGTATAAAAACCTCAAAATTAAATGCAGAAAGGCAGAAATTGTAAATGCATTTTTTTTCAGATCATGATGCAATAAAAATCACATACAATATAAGGCCAGGAGAAAATAGGCCAAAAGTTAATTGGAAATTAAATAATCTAATCCTAAAGGATGGATGGATGAAACAGCAAATCATAGACACAATAATTTCATCCAGGAGAATGACAATAATGAGACAACATACCAAAATGTGTGGGATACAGCCAAAGTGGTTATACAGGGAAATTTTGTATCTCTGGATGCTTACTTGCATAATATAGAGAAAGAGAAGGTCAATGAATTGGGCTTACAATTAAAAAAAAAACTAGAAAAAGAACAAATTAAAAACCCTAAATTAAATACCAAATTGGAAATTCTGAATATAAAAGGGGAGAATGATAAAATTGAAAATAAGAAAACTATTGAATTAATAAATAAAACTGAGTTGGTTTTATGAAAAAACCAACAAAGAAGATAAACCTTTTGTTAATTTGATTAGAAAAAGGAAAGAAAATCCAATTGTTAATTTCAAAAATGAAAAGGGAAAATTTTCCACCAATGAAAAGCAAATTAGAGTAATAATTAGGAGTTTCTTTGCCCAACTTTATGCCAATAAATTTGATAATGTAAATGAAATGGAGGAATATTTACAAAAATATAGATTGCCTAGGTTAACAGAAGAGGAAATAAATTATTTAAATAGCCTCATTTTAGAAAAAGAAATAGAACAAGCTATTAATCAACTCCCTAAGAAAAAATCTCCAGGGCCAGATGGATTTACATGTGAATTCTACCAAACCTTCAGAGAACAATTAATTCCAATACTACATAAACTATTCGAAAAAATAGGAAAAGAAGGTGTCCTACCAAATTCTATGACACAGATATGGTGCTGATAGCTAAACCAGGAAGGGTGAAAACAAAGAAAGAAAATTATAGACCAATTTCCCTAATGAATATTAAAGCAAAAATTTTAAATAAAAATATTAGCAACAAGATTACAGAAAGTCATCCCCAGGATAATATACTATGACTAAGTAGGATTTATACCAGGAATGCAGGGATGGTTTAATATTAGGAAAACTATTAGTATAATTAACTATATCAATAACCAAATGAACAAAAAACAAATGATTATCTTAAAAGATGAAGAAAAAGCATTTGATAAAATTCAACATCTATTCCTATTAAAAACACTAGAGAATATAGAAATAAATGGACTTTTCCTTAAAATAGTCAGTAGCATCTCTTTAAAACTATCAGCAAGCATCATTATTAACAGTGATAAAGTGGAATCATTCCCAGTAAGATCAGGAGTGAAACAAGGCTGCCCATTATCACCATTACTATTCAATATTGTATCAGAAATGTTAGCTTTGGCAATAAGAGAAGAAAAAGAGATTAAAGGAATTACAGTAGGTCATGAGGAAACCACATTATCACTTTGCAGATGATATGATAGTATACTTACAGTACCCTAGAGACTCAAAATAAAACACCTACTAAAAATAATTCACAACGTTAGCAAAGTTGCAGGATACAAAATAAATCCTCATAAATCATCAGCATTTTTATGTATTACCAACAAAGTTCAGCATCAAGAGATACAATAAGAAATGCCATTCAAAATAACTGTTGATAGTATAAAATATTTGGAAATCTATCTGCCAAGGGAAAATCAGGAACTATAGGAACAAAACTACAAAACACTTTCCACACAAATAAAGTTAGACCTAAACAGTTGAAAAAAATATCAAATGCTCATGATTAGGCTAAGCAAATATAATAAAAATGAAAATATTACCTAAATTAAGCTACTTATTTAGTGCCATACCAATCAAACTCCCAAGAAATTATTTTACAGATCTAGAAAAAATAGTAACAAAATTCATCTGGAAGAATTTAAAGGGAATTAATGAAAAAAAATGTTGATGAAGGTGGCCTAGCTGTGCCAGATTTAAAACTATATTATAAAGCAGCGATCTTCAAAACTATTTGGTACTGGCTAAGAAATAATAGTAGTCAATCAGTGGAATAGGATAGGATCACAGAACAAAAAAGGCAATAACTATAACAATCTAGTGTTTGACAAACCCAAAGACCGCCCTCCCCCCCTTGGGATAAGAACTCACTATTTGACAGAAACTGCTGGGAAAATTGGAAACTAGTATGGAAGAAACTAGGGCTTGACGCATACTTAACACCACATACCAAGTTAAGATCTAAATGGGTTCATGATTTAGACATAGAGTGAAATGATAAGCAAATTGGAGAAACATAGGATAGTTTACCTCTTAGATCTGTGGAGAAGGAAGGAATTTGTATCCAAAGAAGAACTGGAACTCTTAATTGAACACCAGATAGATAATTTTGATTATATTAAGTTAAAAATGTTTTGTACAAACAAAACAAATGCAGACAAGTTCAGAAGGGAAGCAAAAAATTTGGAAATCATTTTTACATTTAAGTGTTCTGATAAAGCCCTTATTTCTAAAATATATGTAGAATCAAATATATTATATTCAAATATATATTCAAATATAATCTAAAATCAAGCCATTCTCCAATTGATAAAAGGTCAAAGGATATGAGCAGACAATTTTCAGATGATGAAATTAAAGCTATTTCTAGTCATATGAAAAGGTACTCCAAATCACTATTGATCAGAGAAGTGAAAATTAAAACAACTCTGACATACCACTACACACCTGTCAGATTGGCTAAGATGACAGGAAAAGATAATGATGAATGTTGGAGGGGATGTGGGAAAACTGGGACACTGATACATTGTTGATGGAATTGTGAATGGATCCAACCATTCTGGAGAGCAATTTGGAACTATGCTCAAAATGTTCTCAAACTGTGCATACCCTTTGACCCAGCAGTGTCAAAGCCCAGCACTGGGCTTATATCCCAAAGAGATCTTAAAGGAGGGAAAGGGACCCGCATGTGCAAAAATGTTCGTGGCAACCCTTTTTGTAGTGGCTAGAAACTGGAAACTGAAGGGATGAACATCATTTGGAGAATGACTGAAAAAATTATGGTATATGAATGTCATGGAATATTATTGTTCTGTAAGAAACGACCAGCAGGATGATTTCAGAGAGGCTTGGAGAGACTTGCATGAACTGATGCTAAGTGAAATAAGCAGAACCAGGAGATCATTATACATGGCAACAACAAGACTATACGATGATCAATTCTAATGGACCTGGCTCTCTTCAACAATGAGATGTTTTAAATCAGTTTCAATTCTTCAGTGATGAAGAAAGCCATCTACTCCCAGAGAAAGGCCTGTGGGATCAGAGTGTGGACCACAACATAGCATTTTCACACTTTCCGTTTATGTTTGCTTTACATTTTGTTTTCCTTCTCAGTTTTTTTTTTCTAGATTCGATTTTTCTTGTGCAGCAAGATAACTCTATAAATATGTCTACATATATTGGATTTGTCATATATTTTAACATAGTTAACATGCCATCTAGGGGAGGGATGGAGGGAAGGAAGGAAAAATTTAGAAGAGAAAGTTTTCCAAGGGTCAGTATTGAAAACTTACCCATGCATATGTTTTGAAAATTGAAAGCTTTAATAAAAAGACATGATACCTGTTCATATTCATTGATTATGTATCATTTGGGGAATATCTTTTATTTTTATAAATTTGACTCAGTTCTCTATATATTTGAAAAATGAGGCTTTTTCAGATGAATGTGTTAAAATATTTTTGATATTTTTTCATTACCTACAGTATCTTCTAGAAAAATTTGGTTTCCCTGATTATCTCTTTTAATTAAATTTTACTTTGTCTGATATCATGATTGCTACCTTTGCCTTTTGACCTCATCTGAAACCTAATGGATTCTGGTCCATACCCTATTTTAATTCTCTCTGGGTGTATTTTTGTTTCAAATGTATCTCTTATAGACAACATTGTTAGATTCTGGTTTCTAATCCATTCTGCTATTAACTTCCATTTTAGGGGCAAGTTCAGCCCATTATCAGTCACAGTTGTGAGTACTAACTGTGTATTTCCTTCATCTTCATTTCCTCTGTTTATCTTTCTCTCTCTCTTTTTAACCCCATCCTTTTTCAAAAGTCTATTTTGCTTATGAGTATAGCCTCACTTACTCTATCCCTCTCTTTTATTAGCCTTCCTTTTTTTTTTCATGTGCATTTAGATTTCTATACTCAATTGAGTGTGTAAGTGTGTGTGTGTGGTTGTGTATTCTTTGTTCTTTGGACCAATTTATAAGAGTGAGTTTCACTCCCTCCTCCATTTTTCCCACCACTGTAAAATCCTTTCCTTGAGCGACTCTTTTTTACTGAGACAAATTTCCCCATTCTTCCTCTCCCTTTCCCCTTCTCCTATGACATCTCTCTATCTAACTTTTCAATTTTCTTTGAGATCATCCTAACAAAATCAACTCAAATCAGAGCTCTTTATGTATATTCTTTTTAACTGTCCTGATAAAAAGGATTATATAGTAGTTAGATGTATCATATAAGAATATAAATAATTTAACTTTGAGTCCCTTAAGATTCCTCTATCTTATTTGTCTTTTTATTCATCTCTTGAGTCTTGTGTTTGAATTTCTCTGGTTTTTTCATCTGGAATGCTTCTAAGTCCTCCATTTCATTAAATATTCACTTTCCCCCTGAAGGATTACACTCAGTTTTTGTTTTTTTTTTCCAGTAGTAATCCTAGTTCCTTTACCTTTCAAGATATATTCCAAAGCTTTCAATCCTTTAATGTGGAAATTGATAAATCTCATGTAATCCTGATGCATCCATATTTGAACCATTTCTTCCTGAATGTTTGCAATATTTTCCTTGAGCTAGAACTCTGGAATTTAGCTATAATATTTCTGGGAGTTTTTATTTTTGTATTTCTTTTAGGAGGTGATTAGTAGATTATTTCAGTTTCTATTTTACCCTCTCAATCTAAAATATTGGTGCATTTTGCTTTGATAATTTCTTGAAACATGATGGATTTAGATTGTTTTTTCATGATTTTTTGGTAGTCCAATAATTCTTAACTTCTTTCTCTTCAATTTATGTTTAATGACTGTTGGGTTTTTAATTATTATTTTAATATATTTTATTATTGTATTATTTATACACACATATGTACTTATACATTATATTATTTATTTTCAAATATCTTATTAATCTTATTTAATATATTTTATTTTAATACTAATTTCTTTATGAATCATGCTAGAAGTAAAAAATCAGAGCAAAAGGAAAAAAAACGGGAGAGATTAAAAAAAAAAACAGAAAAAAGAAGTGAACATAGTATGCATTGATTTACATTTGGTCTGGATGCAGATGGCATTTTCTGTCCAAAGTCTATTAGGACTGTTTTAGATCAGTGAACCATTGAGAAGAACCAAGTCTTTCATAGTTGATCATCACACATTCTTCCTGTTATTGTTTACAATGTGTTCCTGATTCTGGTTGTTTCACTCAGCATCAGTTCATGTAAATCTTTCCAGGCCTTTCTAAAATCAATTTGTTCATCATTTTTATAGAACAATAATATTCTATTAGCTTCATATACCACAATTTGTTTAGCCATTTCCCAATTGATAGACATCTACTAATTTTTCAATTCTTTGCTACCATGCAAAGAATTGCCATAAACATTTTTGCACATGTAGGTCCTTTCCTTTCTTTTTTATTTCCTTGGGATAAAGATTCAACAATGGCACTGATGGGTTAAAAGGTATATGTAGGTTTATAGCCCTTTGGGCATAGTTACAAATTGCTCTCCAGAATGGTTGGATCGTTTCACAACTCAACCAACAATGCATGTGTCTCAATTTTTGCACATCCTTTCCAACATTTATCATTATCTTTTCCTGTCATCTTAGCCATCTGAACATTGTGAGATGGCACTCCAGAGTTGTTTAATTTGCATTTCTTTAATCAATAGTGATTTAGAGCATTTTTTCACATTAGTATAGATGACATTAATTTCATCATCTAAAAACTATTTGTTTGTATCCTTTGACCATTTATCAGTTGGGGAATGACTTGTATTCTTATAAATTTGACATAGTTCTTTATATACTTTAGAAATGAGACCTTTATCAGAAACACTGCCTGTAAAGATTTTCCCCCAATTTTCTACTTCCCTTTAAATCTTGCTTCTGTTAGTTTTGTTTGTGCAAAACTTTTTTTATTTAATGTTTGATTACATTAAACTTTAATTAGTTCTCCATTTCGTGTTTCATAATGCTCTCTAGTTTTTCTAGATTCCTCTAGATTCCTTCTAAATTCCTCCCTTCTCCAAAGATCTACTAGGTAAATTTCCCTTGTTCTACCACTTTGTTTATGGTATCATTCTTTGTGCCCAAATCATGTACCTCTTTTGACCTTATTTTGGTATGAAGTATGAAAGGTATGTCTATGCCCAATTTCTGACATTTTCCAGGTTTCCAAACAATTTTTGTCAAATAGTGAATTCTTATTCCAAAAGCTGGAGTTTGGGGGTTTATCAAATACTCAATTGCTATAGAGCTTGATTATTGTGTTGTGTGTATCTAATCTATTTCATTGATCCACTACTCTATTTCTTAACCAGTATTAAATGGTTTTGATGACTGCTGCTTTATAATATAGTTTTACATTTGCTACTGTTAAGTCATCATCTTTTGTATTTTTTTTCATTAATTCCTTTGATATTCTTGACCTTTTATTCTTCCAGATAAATTTTCTTATTATTTTTCTAGTTCTATAAAATAATGTTTTGGCAGTTTGTTTGGTATGGCACTGAACAAGTAGACCAATTTAGGCAGAATTGTCATTTTTATTATAATAGCTTGGCCTAGCCATGAACAATTAATATTCTTCCAATTGTTTAGATCTGACTTTATTTGTATGAAAAGTGTTTTGTAACTTTGTTCATATAGTTCTTGGGTTTATCTTGGCACGTAGACCCCCAAGTAGTTTGTTTTGTCTACAGTAATTTTAAATGGAATTTCTCTTTCTATCTCTTGATGATGGGTTTTGTCAGTAATATATAGAAATGCTGATGATTTATGTGTTTATTTTATATCCTTTAACTTTGCTAAAGCTGTGAATTGTTTCCAGTAAGTTTTTGAATGATTTTCTAAAATTCTTTAAGTATATCGATATATCAGCTACAAGGAGCAATAGTTTTATTTCCTCATTGCTTATTCTAATTCCTTTATTTTTTTCTTATTGCTAGTTAATATTTCTAGTACAATATTAAATAATAGTGATGATAATGGGCATCCTCGTTTCACCTCTGATCTTACTGGAATGAGCCAGCTTCTCTCCATTACAAATAATGCTTCTGCAGGTTTTAGATAGATACTGCTAATTATTTTAAGGAAAGCTCCCTTTATTTCTGTGCTATATAGTATTTTAATAGGAATGGGTGAAGTATTTTGTCAAAAGCATTTTCTGCATCTATTGATATTATAATATTATTTCTGTTGATTTCCTTATTGATATGGTAGATTATGGTAATAGTTTTCCTGATATTGAAGCAGCCCTGTATTCCTGCAATAAATCCCACTGGGACACAATGTATGATTCTGCTGAAAAGTTGCTGTAATCTCTTTGCTAATATTTATTTAAAATTTTTGCATCAATATTCCTGAGGGAGATTGGCCTGTAATTTTTTTTCTCTGTTTTGACTCTTCTTAGGTTAGGTATCAATGCCATATTTGTGTCACAGAAGGAATTTGGCAGTACTGTTTCTTATCTATTTTTCCAAATACTTTACATAGTATTGAAATTGTTATTTAAATGTTTGGTAAAATTCACTTGTGAATCCATCTGGCCCTGGAGATTTTTTCTTAGGGAGTTCATTAATGACTTGTTCAATTTCTTTTTCTGAAATAAAACTTCTTAAGTAATTTATTTCCTCTTCTGTTAATCTGAGCTGGGTTTTTTTCTGATGAGATAGTTCACATTTTTTCCTATATTTTCATTCTTTTGATTTTGTTTTATTGTTTTCTGAAGGTCCTTTCCACTTCAGAACTGCATCCTAGAATTGCATATGGACAATGCAAGTGAATCCTGAGCCAAATATCAGCTCAGAGTCCCTCTTTTCTCTTTCTGGCTAGTTTTCTGAGCCCCACCCATATCTGGGCTGAGAGCTCCAAAAGCTTCTGCTGTAGCTGTTAGAGCTACCACTAAGGTCTACCACTGGTGCACACAGTGATGCTTTGTGTTTCAAACCCCCATCTTTGTATCACATACAGCTCTTGCTAACCTCCTAAATTTTCTTGGATTGTAAAAATATCTGACTCAAAACTTTTGTTGGCTGCTATACCAGAATTTTGATTTGAGATATTATTTTGTAGTTGTTGAGAGGGGAATTTGGTGAGAGTTCAATTGAATTGCTTCCTTTACTCCACTATCTCCTCAACCAGTCCTTTGGATTCTTGGTTGGTCATTATTCATTAGAAATCTTAAGTTATTCAAGGTTGTTTATCTTTACAATGTTGTTATATAAATTGTCCTCTTGTGTTTGCTCACCTCATTCTGCATTATTTCATATAAATATTTCCAGGTTTTTCTGACTTTGTCATATCTTATGGGACAATATTATTTCATTACATTCAAGTGTCATAATTTGTTCACCCATTCCCAACCTAATTAGCAAACTTCTTTGTTTCCAATTCTTTGCCACTATAAATAACTGCTACAAATGTTTTCATAGGAATTATTTTTCTCCTTTTTAATACCAATGTAATTATAGATCCAGCATAGACCTAGCAATTGTATTGCCAGGTATTTTACTTTTTTGTTATCTTTGGCAATATATTTTGGATAAAATCATATATGGTATGGTTATAAAATTTTGGGATGACACAAATCTAGAAAAGATTTCTATTATATTGAGCTACAGAGTCAGAATCATTTATGTAATGGCCATTTTATGTAATGAAGTTTCCATAATCAAGAACAAAATAAATACACAAACATAAAACCCTCTTCACCAGCCTTTAACTCCAGAGCTTCAGGCAGCAGTTGTTGATAGCCAGATCCTATGCATGATTTGATCTTCAGGAGATCTCATCTTCATTAAGAGAGAAAGAAAACTTTTTTCATGGGAACTTGAATATCCTAATAAGATGGCCTCCGCCCAAGAAAGACTTTTTACCTCTTGTAATGAGAAGAGTCCTAGTCATAATTAATAGAAAAATTTCAAAACTAAAGCATCTATAAATGAACTATCAGTCATGCAAAAGATTTGTTTTCCATACCAAATTCCAAAATGTGTTGTTCACAGCTGATCTTAGAGGTCTTTTTTACACATAGATTCAAAAAGTTAACAAGTGAAAGATGAAAGATACATGCAAGGCAAGGTAGCAGTTCATTTCAAAAAAAATCTTAGGATTTTGATGGACTAAAAGTTTAAATAGGAGTGATTGACAGCCACAACAATGAAGAGGGTGGAA
The DNA here is from genome assembly GCA_023553655.1 of Myrmecobius fasciatus. Taxonomy (NCBI): domain Eukaryota; kingdom Metazoa; phylum Chordata; class Mammalia; order Dasyuromorphia; family Myrmecobiidae; genus Myrmecobius; species Myrmecobius fasciatus. The sequence goes on along the minus strand of JAJPUD010003839.1, from coordinate 156,000 downwards.
TTTTCACCACTTTAAAATAGGCATAATGTCTAAGACTAGAATGGTTATAATTTTCTATTATTTCTCTTCCCTTGTCATATCATATCTGAAATATTATGTTCAGTTCTGGATTTTAGGGAGAACACTGATAATCTGGAGAATGTCCAAAAGATGTTAAGAAACTTGAGATCATGGCATGTGATGTTTGATTAAAGGTGTGAGTGATATTTAGCCTGGAGAATATAAGACTTTGAAATGGGTACAATAACTGTCTTCCATTATTTAAAGGTTTGTCATCTGAAAGAGGGATTAGATTTCTTCTACTTGGCTCTTAAGGGAAGAACTAGGTATAATGTGTGAAAGTTGTAAAGAATTATATTTAAACTTGATGTAAGGAGTAGGATGAGGGGAAGCTTCCCAATAGTAAGAACTATTTAAAAATGAAATGAGTTTCCTTTGGAAGTAGTTTTACCCACTTTCAGCTTGGCATTCTCAGTACTTTAAGTAGCATGCATTTAACTTAAAATACTAAACTCACTATTTGTTTGCTTGTGAGGTTTTTTTTGCAGAGGGTTAAAGGAGTGTAGTGAACCCTTGATTTCATTGGTATAGGGAATTATTAATGAAGAAACTCCCTCTATTGATGCATATGAATACCTGATGCATAATTTAGAGCCACAGAATATTAATCCCCCCAAACTTTGTTTTATTTCTTCTTCTTTATCTCATTACTTTATAAAGTTAATCTAAAGAAAAGCAACATTTTTGTAAGCCATCTATCTTCAAACTTGCAGACTGAATTAGAGGTTAGTAAGATACTCTCTTCATACATCACAGATCTAAGAAATTTTGTGCTTGGCCTTACACTAGGTGTATTTTTTCAAAGTGTCAAGAGCATTTGTTTCCCAAAGTAAAACAGGGTCCTGTAAAACCAGACATCTATTAATGGCTTCCATTATATATTGGCTTCTTTCAAAAACATCCTTATACTGGTAAAGCAGAAGGTTGTACTACACCAGGCAAAAATATTATGAGGAAAGCATCTCAAATATCAAATGGCAATAGGAAACCCCTGAGGAAAAATATTTCCATCATAAAGTGTTCTCTTTTCAAGGAATCTTTGAAGTTGGCCATTGGACTGCACATACCCAAATTCTCCTGCTTTGTTTCTTTCTTTTTTAAAATTAATCATTTCAATATTTGGGGGGCTTCAAATGTTTACTGGGTGATTATGAACACACTGAAGTACTGAAAGAAAACTCCTGAGACTACATATTCACCCCCATCATCTGTTTATTCTTTATTTTGACGCACCATCAATTGGAATTTTTAATTCAAACTATTCTCAAACGTTGCAGCATTTTTACACAGTATATTATCAAAGTATCAAGTTCTTTGATAAGGGTAATTAAACATGCCAAGTTTGTTTCCATAGCCCTACGTCTGCAATTGCTCATCCTCTCATTATGTTACTGTACTTAGCTCAGTGCTTTCAATTTATTCCTAGAACAGCTATGGCAAAATTCATTCACTTTAAGTCCTTCATAATTTTAGCATTAAAACTCAATATAAAGAGTCAAATCCTATGCAGACAGAACTCCTAATCACTTACTTTGCCTCAGTAGCATTTCTGTCATTGCTCTTACCATTAAAAAAAAAGTTCCTCTTTTCAGGAGTCAAATATTCATAATGTTGCTGCTTTTGATATAACTCTATATTTCTTATATAGAAAAAAATGACATTGACTTTTTTTTAAACTACAGGCATTTTCTACATTTTCTTTTTCCCACACTGGAAGTTTTGCTTGGATAAGAAGGATGAAAACTGGTTCAGAGTAATCTATCTTTCTATATACGAATTTCTGTAGCACTTATCACAGCAGTACCTAGGCACTCAGAAAGCACTATTAGACTAAAACACATATGCGGGGGTGGGGGAGAAAACTGGAAGCTAAGAAAACAGAAAGTTTAAAGCTTCTAGAAAAATGGAAAATTTATCTTTGTTCAGAGACAACCAATGTGAGTTTTAAAGAAAATCTCAGGAGCGATAGAAAAATATCCTTATTCTACATCCATTTATTTATTTAAAGGTTTCTGAAAGACTATTCCAGGCTTTTGATTCTAGTGTAAAATACCGTGGAGACTTACTGCAGGGGACCAGGGATAGAACATGATGCTAATTGAAGAACACTGAGAAGAAAGGGATGTGGGAAAGGAATCTTAAAAAAATACAAAAAAAAATTTAAAGAGCTTTCTCCAAAGGTGGCTAGGTTTCCCAAGAGAATAGTCCTTACTTCTAGGTCACCCTTTTGAACTCTATTAGTACCTTCCTGGTACCTTTTGTATGATTCTTTTTACTCTATTTTGTGCTATCATTATTTGCATATTTAATTCATTACTTCTACTTTTTTTTTAAGTCTTTAAAGTGCCCATCCTTTTGTCCTTCATAATGCCTCGTACAGGGACACACAACATGGCAAGTGCTTCATAAATGTCAGTTGAATAAATGACTGAATGAATAGATAATGGGCCTCTGCTTTCCCAGCTGAGTATTTATGTATTGTGAAAAGAGTGGGATGATACACTTAGACGCTCAATTGAAAGGTAAACTTGGGGTCTTTTGATTTAAAGAAAAGCATTGGTATCAAATATTAAATTCTATACTGATTTTAAAAAGTAACCTGCATTGCTAAATGCAACATCAATAATTATATATTATTATTATTATTATCATCATTATTTTCCACTTATCAGTAAAAGGCCAGAACTACAGTGTCAACAATATTTGTTTTCTTTCATTTTCACATTCTAAAAAAATCAGATTACAGGATGATTGGTTCAATTTTGTATCCAAGATATAACTTACTCTCAACTTACATGAATTTTAAAATTCGAAAATGAATCAGTTGTCTTTGTCACAGGCAACTTACAGTTGAAAGTCAACATATTAGAAAAAAGATACCTTAATAAGGAAGAAATAAATATCTAATTTACAAGAGCATAACCACTATAAAATTTTATTTGTATCATCATGTAATTTCTGAGTAAAAAACCTCTCTGTTCGATTTCATGGTGATCCTTATGATTTTCCTCCTCTTTTAACAAAAAAAGACTCAGTTTTTTATGTGACCTTGTTATATAGTCAGTTAGATATACTGCTGATAGAAATTACATTTCAAAGAGTAGAACCATCTTCACTTCAGATTTGCCTCGAAGTTGGCAAATTAAAAGTATTTTAATAAGGCTAGCAGTGATAGTTTGGGAATGAGATTTAAACGAAGTCTGTGCCAACGAGTGCATTAACTTTATTCAAAAATAGTGTATGTAAAATGGCATACTACTGACATGAGCTGATTATGATAATGTCTTAGTGCAAATTTTTGAAAATCAGGTACTATAAAAATATACCATTAACTTTATGTTAATAAAATATTTTGCTTGATGCCTTTTAAATTATTCATTTGAAGTAGTCTAAAAATATAAAAGAACTCTTATTATCATTCGATTTACATGATTACTTTTAAGTTCACTTTTTTGGTTTAACATAAACAGAGTGTAAAATTCACATCAAGCTTTTGGTATTTAAAATGTGTAATTTTTATGCAAAAATTGGATGGTGTGTTACATTTTAAGGCTTGTCATTAGTATAAATATAATTTTGACTTTTGATTTGAAAGTATTTAACCCTTCTTAGAAATTATCATGTTTGCTTGCTTGACTCATCACTGATGCTTTGATTATGGATGAATTTCCTTTGTAAAAACACTGTTTTAAGAATCTAAGCAATGACTTGCAGCCCCAGAGGTTTCTGAAATAGTATTAGGAAAAATGATGGAAATCATCATAATAGAGTAACTCTATTTCCCAAGTAGATTGTTTTGATTTTGCGGTACTAGACTGAATCTGTTTTTTAAAAAATATAACCCAATTGCCAAATCTGATGTGTTTTTTTTCCCCTCAGTCCTAATCCTTGACCTATCTACTGCATTTGACATTACTATCTCTCTTCTCCTGGATACTCTTCTTTCTAGAATGTTGTGATGTTATTCTCTCCTGTTTGCTGTCTGTTCTTTCTCAGTCTCTTTTGCTTGCTCACTAATCACACTACAATTGGGATTTCATTCTATTCTCTGTCTCTCTCTCTGTCTCTGTTTCTCTATCTCTCAATTTTTCTTTTCCTCTTCCTTTTCTCCCCCTCCCCTTTCTCTGTCTCTGTGTGGATATGTATGTATACATATATACATACATATATTGTATGTGTGTGTGTGTGTGTGTATGTTGAACCATCTTTTCTATGCAGTTAGTTCCTACATTAATATAACCATTTCCATTCTCTTCCCTTAATTTCAGTCCAATATTGCCTATTGGATATTCTGAAGGCATTTTAAAGTCAATATTAAACATTGAATTCATTGTCATTCCTTCCAAACTCCTCTTCTTCTTCATTCCACATATCCTTGGTGTTTTTTACCTTCATAATATCTTACATCTGACTTATCTCCCTTCACAAGCCTCTATCATATTTTGCCTAGATTATTGGAACAACCTCCTAATTGATCTCCTTGCTTCAAGTTTCTTTCCACTGTAGTCCATTCTACACATTCCTTTCCAAAGTAATTTTCCTAAAGCACAAATCTTACCTTGTTACTCTCCCCTCAATCAATTTCAGTGGTTTTCTATTATCTAAAATATAAAATTTCATGTTTAGCTTTTAAAATCCTACACAACTTGTTCTCAATCTATAGTTTCAGTCTCATTGTACATCACTCCCCATCCCACCCACTGTGTTCCAGGCAAATGTGCCTTCTCTGTTTCTCATACAGGTCATTTCATATTCTTTCTTGTGTTTATATATTGGTCATCTCTCATTCTTAAAATTTACTTCCTTTTTTTTTCTTTGCCTCACAGAGTGCTTCTATTCCCTATGAGATTCAGCTAAGCTTTTATTTATTCATTCCACTGTTAGTACTCTCTCCCAAATTATCTTGTATTTAACTTCTTGATATATATTGATATTTATCGTTGTTGTTATTATACTGTATATATTTACATGTACCAGCCTCTCATTAGAATGTAAGGTCAGTGGGAGTACAAATCGTTTCTTTTACTTTTTCTTCCTTTTTTTGGGGGGATGTGTATTTCCAACACCTAAGACAGTGCATGATACATAACAGATGCTTAACAAATGTTGATTGGTTCATTGATGATATGGTCAGGTCATCCTATAAATAGTTACTACATATCCAGCATTATGATAGATAACCTGGAAGTTAGCATAGTAGTTGTGCTGAGGTGCTTATACAATGACTCATATATATGACATAAGGGAAAATATGGCATAATTGATTTTGGTATTTGAAACTGTAATAGAAATTGGGTGAAGAATGCAGATGTAAGTGAATTCAGAAAAGTACAAAATCAAGTAATTGGGAGCAGATAAATAGGATTTACTGTCTATTTTGGGGGTTGAACTAAATCTTAAAAGAAAGATAGTATTGTATTGTTTTTGAAGAAAGGAGTAATGTAAATTGGAATGATTAACAATATAAATGGGGATGAGTAAGGAATATGGAGAAGAGGGGCAAAAAGTAGACAAAGCAAATGATTAATATTGGGACACATTCACACATAAAATTGGGTAACAAAGGTAGGAATAAGGTAGAATGACCATGGAATTTCTTAAATTTTAAAATGGAAATTCTCTATTGCCTATGAATTCTTATTTTACCTAGATTCAATCATGCTTGAACAAAGCCACTATTTAAAGCAGAATTTCAAAGTGAAGTAGCATGTCAGTAATATCTAAGGAAAGTTGGGTATAGAGAAATAAGATTTAACATCTTTCAGTAATGTTGACAAAAGACTGATGGGAAAGTGGCTCTAAAGTGAAGAGATTTGGAGTCTGGTCTTGGCCCACAACTGCCTCTCCTTATAACTTGGGTCAGGTCATTTAAGCTTTGACTCATGACTTCTGTCTATTAAATAGGCATGCTGAGATCAGCTTAGTTTTGAGTCATCAATATGTTGTGAAAATAAATAACCATGAATAAACTTTAAACTCTTCCACAGTGTTATTAGCAAGACAGTTTTGTTCTACTAAATTATACCTTTTTTTAAAAAAGGGTAGGACTGGGTTGGGTTTCTGATCTTTAAGAATTTTGGAATAGTCTGCTTTTTTTCTAACAGTCTCTTAAATTATTAGTCATTTACAATTTTATTTTATTTTCAATCAACATACATTTTCTCTCTTTTCCATCTTCTTCTAGTCCCTCAAAATAAAAATAGTGAATCAAAACAAATTCCTACATTGGCTATGTTAAATGCCCACAATGACCACGTCCTACCTTTTTTGAATAGAATTTTTATCCACCTTTACATTTCCTTATGATCATTGTAATATTAAAAAAGGTCTTATCTGAACTAGATATTAAATGCACCATCAATATATTTTCTCCAGTGTCTTCCGAATGCCTGAGAGAATGTACATAGGTATGAAGTAAGTGCTTGGGCTTCTCATTCTTACTGTGTAGCCAGAAAGCTATTCAAAAGAACAGAACCTATAGCTCAAGAAAGGCTATATGGAATCATGTGGTATTTAAAAATGAGCAAGATTTCTGGATGTGCGAGTTATACTTATTTTGATAAGGCCAATGGAGCTAGGACACTTACCCAAGTGATATGATGAACTGCAGCCTTATTCAGAAAACTCAGGATAAAAAAGATTTTTCCCTTAATTGCATACATAACTTTTGTATTTGTCTCTGTCATTTTATTCCACATTTTACTTTACCTATTATAGATGATGCCAAAGAGTTCAAATTGTACATAATTAGCATTTTTGTATGAGACATCATCCCATTTTGACAAATAGAATTCGAAAGAAAATCTTGTCCTTACTCCTTCACCCCCTCCCCCATAATAGATACTTATCTCAATCAGCATTAAAATGCTTTCACTTGGGAGGAAGGACAGTGATAGCAATTATGATAGGACTTGATTCACATATGCCATGTGCAAAGGCATATTGTTCTCCCTTTGAAAAGGGAAGGATGATGACTACTTTGCTTATCCTAGGGAAGAGGAACTTGTCTTCCTGCCCCTGACATTCAAAGATTCCCACTAATAAAGAAGCATACAAATTAGACATGACTGGTGTAGTTGTACTGGATTCCCAAAAGTTTGGTGGTACAGAATCCAGATTGGTAGAATACAAATCATCTATTATAATTTCCTTTCAAGATACAGAATCCATGTCAGCTTCTTCACCACTATATCACTTAGAAAAGATAGGAGTCACTTTATTCCTTTTGGTGAAATGAAGGACCACTGGACTTTACCATTTGCCATTATACTACATCCTCTGTGGTTTACTAGCCTTTGCTACTTGACCTGTTTTTGTGTCATTCAGGCCCCAGCATTATCCTCTAAACTATGAAGCAAGTAATGGATCCTATCAGCTTTAACATCTGCCCAGCCACTATACATTTAAGATTTCAGAGCCTTTCTATTCCCTTAAAACTAAACGTTCTTTTATGTGTTATATCACCTAATTACTATGTGAACTCCTTGAGAGTTGGACCTCTTTTGATTTTTCTATTTTTATCTCTAGTGCTTTACACAGTGTTTGGCACATAGTAAGTATTTAATAAATAGTCTTATTAATTCATGATTTTTTTTCTCTGATTAAATTGTCATCTGAGCTTTGTTGGAATATTCCTAATGTCAGCAATATCTATTTTAATAAAAAAAGAAAAGAAAACTATTCCATTGTTGGATCTTTTCAATTGCTGAAAAATCCTTTCTTAAGTGGACCTAAATCTGACTTTCTGTAACTTATAGGTATCTATCCATTTCTACCCATTGCAGGAATACTAAACATTTATTTCCTGGTTAGGTGATAATCCTTTAATTTTTTTAAGGCAATAATCATATCTCCAGTAAATCATCTTTTCTCTAGGCTATATCAGTATCATATGATTTGGCCTTTAGATTCCACATCATTCTTCTTGCCTTTTCTGTGTGAGCTCTAATTTGTCAGTCTTGCTCTGAAAGTAAAGTGCCCCCAATTGAACAGAATAGTCTAGATATGGATTTATCAGGGGGGAGTAGACAATGAGTCAATCATTCCCCCTAATGCATACATAACTTTATGTGTAACATTTTATTTATTTATAAGTATGTTTATAGAATGTTTTCCCATTAGAATGTAAGTTTTTTGAGTTCTGAGACTGTTTTTGCTTTTTCTGTCTCCTATATTTACCACAGTATGTGACATGTGGTAAATGCTTAATAAATACTTATTGATTGATTGATTTGTATATTCAGAGCTTAATGCTTTGTCTGGCAAATAATAGGTGTTTAACAGATATCACAGTTTTTAAAAATAAGTTTTTATTGATGTCTTTTTTATGTCACTATAATTTTCCCCAGCAACCCTCCCTTTCCTTCTCCCATAGAGCCAACCCATATAACCAATACTGTTTCTTAAAGACAAAAAATAAAAAGAGGGAAAAGTCAGTATGTGAGATCAATATCCAGAAAAAGCCTTAAAATATGTGCCATATACCTTACTTGTGAATCTCCCCTCTACAAAGGAGTAAAGTGATAGTGTCTTCTCTTTCCTCTTCTTTGGAATAATGCTTATTCTTTATAACTTTGCAACATTTGCTTTTGCTTTTTTTTGATTTTTTGATTTAATTTGCTTTTCCATTGTTGTAATCATTGTGTTTATAGTATTCTTGTCTGTGCTTACTTGATTCTTCATCATGATGTTCACATGGATTTTTCCATGCCTCTCTGTATCCATCATATTCATCATTTCTAGCAATACATCAATATTATATTACATTCATGTTTATTTAGTCATTTCATAATCAACAGGCCTCTACTTTGTTTCAAGTTCTTCACTATCACAAAAAAGTGAGACTATTAATATTTGTGTATGTTAGGAGACCTTCTCATCAATAGCCTCTTTAAAATATGTGAAATAACAGAATCAACTCATATAAGTAGAATTAATTTTTAAATAAAATGCAGAATTTTGTACTTATCCCTATTAAGTTTCATTTTCCAGGTATCAGCAACTTTTCTAGGTAAGAAACTTCCAACATCCTGAATCTGTTATCTAGAGCTTTCTTTCCCAGTTTTTTATCATTAATAAATTTGATAATCTTATCTTCCATGTCTTCATCTGCCCTGAATATGAGAAAGTCAAAGCCAGATCCCACTGGCATATTCTTTGAGACTTTCCTCTAAGTTGCCACAAATCCATATATCAAGAGTCTTTGGTTCTAATTGTTAAACAGTTATAAATCCATCTAACTATATTGTGGAAAGGCATCATAACATAGCAGAGTTAGAACTGATCTCAAATTCAGAGGCCCAAATTCAAGTTCACTTTTCCATCCCCCACCCTAATAAGTGCTAACTAGGGGACTAGGTAAATCTTTTAATTTCTTAACACCTCCAGGAAATTTTCTATGTCTTTTAATCATTTTTAAAAGTGCCAATATATATTGTTGGGGGAAACCCCTAAAAACTCCTCAAATCACAGAAGTCAAAGACTTGATTGTTGAAATGCAATAATAGTTATTATAACAAGCATTTATAAAGTATGTTAAATTTACAACATATCAATATTCAATTACATTCATGTTTATTTAGTCATTTCATGATCAACAGGCTTCTACTTTGTTTCTAATTCTTCACTATCACAAAAAATGAGAGTATTAATATTATTGTATGTACTTTACAAATAAGATTTCATTTGATATTTACAACAAGCTGGGAAGATAGATATTGTTATTATTAACCCCATTTTATAAATAAGGATACTGGGGCAGACAGAGGTGAAGATTGTTGCCCAGACTTTTGAGTGCCTAAGGTCAGATTTTAATTTTTTTTCCTCACTCCCTAGTCTAGCATTATACTTACCATATAATCTAGCTGACAGATTATTCTCTATTTTATCTAGAAAAATTTGTAAGACTTGTCAAATACTTTATACTGGGTGTCACAAAAGTCTCAAATCACTTATGAACTTTAATAACTAAACTAACAAATCTACATTAAGACTTTTGGGTTAGCCTATATTATTTCTAAAATGTTCCTTTGATCTACCAATCTAGTAACCTCATTCAAAAGAGGCACTAAGGATAGCTTGATAGGGTTCATTCTTTCTCTTCTGGCTTCTGCTTATTACTTCTTTAATTCCTAAGTGTTCACAAGCAACCTATTTGGCAGCACAGTCTAGAATTTTGCTGGAGCTAGGTTCTTTGGTCTGTAGTCCCTTGAATAATTTACTTGGTCCTGGAAGTTTAATTCATTTCAAGTGGCTAGCCTGTTAGATTTCTGGGACATAAGATCATACATATCTTTCCTCTTGACATTTTGAAATCAGTTTTCCTAAAGGAAAGGATACACATCTGACTGTGCCCAGCATCTCCTTCCTTGACTATTATCAATTATGATGGTCATTTGTTCCCAAGGTTCCCATCACTTCCACCTACCATCCTGCTGCGGAAGCTGCTCTGGTAGCTGTGCCTGATCTGAGCTTTGACAGGAAAAATGATGAATGAAAGTGGGAGGTTCTTTTTTATTCCTTTTCAGCCAGGAACATAGGAAGAGGTAGCAGCAAAGACTACCAATGATAATTCAATAGGGGCTACAACTTATCTAGTTTCCTCATATAAGAATAACAGAGAAACTAACCCAGTGAGTCACAAGGAAATTACCTGACAGGCAGATGATAATGAAAAGCATTTCCCAATAGATCCCTTAAAGGCTCTTTTTTTTTTTTTTAACATAGCAGGACAAAAATGAAGATCACTCCCAACTTTCCTTTTTTCCTACCTTTTTTGTGTTATTTTTTATCAAATGAGGTTAAATAAACCACAACGAAAAATCATTTATTTATATAATGACAAGGTGATTTCCACTTTTGATATGTTACCTTATATTCTACATTCCAATATGCTTAATTTTTTATTAATGATAAAATTAATTTCTACACAGCTTTTTTTTCAGAATCCATGTTGGTTGTTAGGCAGTAGTATTTTTAAATCCCTTTTATTGGGTTTTGCTACATACAAAACGTTGTGGGCTAGATCCTTAACAATCTTTAATGTTTGTTGATAATTGGTGCCTCTTGTATCAAAATCTTGGTTTTTCCTCTCCTTTTCAGGCAAAAGATGTAAACTTCTTCCAGCTGGTTCCTTGATTTTTTTCTCTAATTTGATACGTGGTAGATACAAAACTGATAGATAAATGCAGCAGAAGTCACGGTGTTCCAAATGATGAAACTACACTGAGGTTGTTCCGACATGCAGAGGCATAAACCTCTTGAATGAATAGATCTGCAGTGCACAATTTTGAGTCAAGTTTATTATGAGAGGTGCAGAACAACAAGCTGAAGAATTCCAGAGAACATTCCTCATAATGTCAGGGTTAATGTAAATCTCTGGGCAGCTGCCATCTCAAAGTTAAAATATCTCCTTATCAGCAGAGAAGGCGTGTAAGGTATGGATCAGCAAATAGAAAACTTTAAGTTGCAATGAACATTTAGGATTAGAGATCTCTGCCTTTTTTTTTTTTTCATTTTATCACAAATAATGCCTTCTGGATGGGGAAAGCAAATTTTTTGAAATATTTTGAATGGCTTCCTTGGGAAGTAACTATCATTCCTTGGTCAGTACTGTAGTCTAACCTTTCATGCAACACTTTTGTAACTATCACCCCCAACTCCAATCTCTACCCACTCCCATACATACTGCATACTCCTGCTGGATAATCTTTTCAAGATACTTACTCCTAGAGCTCTTAGAGACTGTACCACTCTGTACCTAAACTGCAGGCATTGTGCCTGGAAGGAAATAAACAGCTTTATACATGCTAGCATTGTAGACCCAAATACTAAAAAATGACAGAAATGATCAGACACACTCACTTTAGCACTTTATCATATACTACCTTGTGTTGCTGTTTAACTCTATATATGCCATGTCTCCCCATCTAGATTTTTAGTTCCTGAAGGAAAGAGACTGATAGTTAAGTTTTATTTGTGACATCCTCAACATTTAAAAGGATGTCATGCATGTAATAGATAGCCAATAAATACTTATTAAAGGGGAAAAAACACTTTTCACCTTGTTATGGCCTGATTGAAGAATCTTCAGTGTCTCCATGTCAGACATTTAATAATCTTCAGTATTTCCATATCAGACATTTAATAGCAATTTCATACTGCACAGTCTAGTAGTCAAAATTGACCTTCCTACCCTCTTATGCTGCCAGTGGAATGAAGGTTTCTGGAGGGGAGAATGGTTTTGTTTTTATCGTTGCATCCCAAGAACCTCACTCAGGGCCTTGAGTGTAATAGATACTTCATAAATTCTTGTTATTAGAATTGAAAATGGAATTTCCAGACTTGAAATCAGGGACCCAGAGCTGGAAAGGTCATTAGAGATCATCTGATCCAATCCTTTCTTTCTACAGTTCAACACATATACAAGACATGCCTTTATGTGCATGGCAGTTATGTGGCAAGAGGTTAGGAAATTTAAGAGAAAACACTTTTGCCTAATACCATCAGTGTATTTTATCACCATAGTCTACCAAACAAGCTTTCTTACTGTTCTTCATACATGACATTTCATCTCTTCTCTCCATATATTTGCACTAATTCTTCCTTATGCCTGGAAGGCTCACCATCAGTCCTGCCTCTTAGAATCCCAAGTTTTCCTCAGAGTTCAGCTCACATCCCTCTCCTATATGAAATTTTCATTAATAGCTCCCACCCATGTACCAAACATGCACAGATTGCCTTGTACCAACATCATACATATTTTCTATAAACTTAGACTGTTTTCCTTGATTTGACTGTAACTTTCTAGAGGGCAGGATCTGTTTCAGTGTTGTTTTTCTACCCTAGCATCTAGCCATGTCTGTCATAAAATGTATACTCATTGATTGATTAATATCAACTATCTACTTCCTTTAGACTAGTTGGAGTGGTCTTATTCCTATAATCTACATATTCCTTATACCCCATTCATCTTTTTTTAAACCTCCCCTCTTGAAGTACCCTGTCCTGCCCTCTCTTCTGCTCTTCTCTATTTTCTTATCCCACAATTCAAACATTATTGTATCCCTTTGTGAAGACACCAATCAAACTCCAACACAGAGTGCCTTTCCATCTGTTGGTAGTCTTATGATATTTATTGAATGTAAAACACAATTTAGCACTTGCAACCACACTGTTCAACTTTTTCTAATTGCTCCACATATGCAAGTCTTATCTCCACAGACACATTGTAAGTTCCTCAAAGATATGAACTATATCCTCTGCTTCTTTTAATCCCCCAATGTGCCAAGGACAGCATCTTTACACTTAGCAAACTTTCAATCAATATTCTTGATTGGTGGTCAAAGTTGAATGTCTTTTATGGCCTAGAGCAACAGAATTAGTGAGTCTGAAAAAAAGAACTTTCAATAAGGAAATACTTTTTTTTTTTTTTTTTTTTTACCACAGGGAAGTGAGAGGTACTGCCTTTTTCTTCATGTATATAAATGCATAATGCCCCTGCTGGGTTTGTTGCAGCCTGGTGACAAGGGCATAGCTTCCCTCAAATACCAGCTTGATTAGTTTTTTCTCAAACAAAACCCTGAAGTCATCCCTCAAAGAAATTATATCAGTCTTCTCCAAGTTGCTTTCCTAGTATTTTGTATGGATTTTTAATTATTCACCACATGATTTCTGCCTTTTGCATGGGTTTATTAGGAGCACAGTTAATTGTGATTCATTGTATGGCATTTGGCAAGACTGGAGATAGTCATTAAAGCACAGATTTTCTGCTTCTGGACTCTTTGTCTCTCTTGCATTGCAGGCCTTAGGGTCAGGGGAGATATGCATTTTTTGCATCTTCTCTAATCTATTTTATTCAAAATAATACATATTTCCTTCCCCCCAAAAAAATAACCCTCATAACCAAGTTTCTATACATTTCTTCCTTCTTTTTTTCCTTCCTTTTTTTGAGGGGTAACTGTGAGGAGGGCAAGAATTTAATGGCATTATGCTGTTGAGAGACTCCAAACCCCACTGCTCTTCCCCAGCTAGACAACTCTTCGTTGCCTCTGGCCAAGGAGCCTTGGATGGGATGCCCTTCCAAGCCTGTCAGTACCACTACTCTGTCAGCCATAGGGAACACTGCAGGGCAACACATGATGTTTCTCTGCCCTGCAGACTAGACCTTCTGGTTTCACAATTCCAAAGCCCCCTTTGTAAAAAGGAGAAGAAAAGCTGCCTTGATAGTGAAGAAAGGGTGGGAGGGAGGGAAGATGGAAGGGACTTAAAAGGAAATCTTATTCATCAGTTCTTTTCTTGTCTGCCCCCTCCATCTCTCTCTTCTCTTCTCAGCAGGAGAAAGACCTGTAAATAATTACAAAAGGTTGATAAAATAAGAGAAAAATTAAGTCCTAATTCCCCTCCTGAGCATTTCTGTTCCTCCCGGGACCTGGAGCTGACTTCAATCCCCAAAGCCTGTCAGAATGCCCAGTGGCCTCTAGTTGGCTCCCAAGTCCCCTTTTGTGTATTTAAAGGGCAGGACTAGGCTCTCTGGAGTGAAAAGCCTTATTCAATACAATAAAACCAAGGAAAGGAAGCAACATTTTCCAGCTCCCACCACATCCTACCTTTCTTTATCCCTTTGTTTTGGGCAGCAATTACAGACCCATATGCTAAGCTGTGGAAGATATTTTTCAGAAGCATTTGTCTCCTTGGGAGGCATCTAAGCTTGTTTTATTGGCAACTCTGAAATCACCACTGGGTCTGTCATGTGGTTATACTGCAGATGGTTTGCATGGGCTGCTTGTTTCTACTGGATGAAATCTCCCTTTGGATTCTGCTTCGGTTTTAAGGAATTTATGCACTACTAGTCAGCCGAAAACAAGATCATGCTTTACTTTCTTATAGTATTATTCCTCACACTATCTCAATCTGAGGGCTAGTTAACCTCTCACGGTTACTATTGCTATTGAAGAGTAGGGACAAAATTGGAAGGCTGTGTCTGAATCAAATAGAGGAGGTGCAAAATATACACTAGAATTAGAAGCATCCCTACCCATTGGAAAGGTGATTCTTGTCAGCAGGTTGACAGGTGGCTCTCTTGCAACATCCAGAATCTATATACAGGCAATATTTAGGATCCAATACAGTGTCAACAAAACCATCTTTTTCCATAAAGGCAAATGGCATCTATTTTTTATTATATTTGTGTGGATTTACCCCTATCTCCCTCAAATTGGAACCTGTAACTGACTTCCTATACCAGTCACATAGTGAGCTTCGTTGATATTGGAATATAATCAGTCATATAGCTCACACCAAGTAAATGCTTTTATGCCTAAAAGACTAATAGAAGTGTTGTTTGTTTGTTTTAGGGGGAGAAAACATATTTCAGTATGATAATTCTATAAAAGATGATGCTAAAATAATCAATAGCTCCCATTATGAGGGAAAAGAGAAGCATCTCTGTTTTGCATTTTAGTAGTTTTTGTTGTCATTGTGGTTGTGGTTGTATTATCTTCAGCTACCAAAAAAAGCCAACAAAATCAACAACAAAACTAGCAAAAAAATATCTCCTTCTTTTCATCGTTGCAGAGCTGAAAAATGGAAAACTTTTACCATCCAAGTATTCTAGGAGGAGAATACGATCATCACTATTCTCCCATTATATTTATAAGATTATCTAGTTCTCTACTCCTGACCTCCAGCTCATCTCCAATTCTGAGGGAGTCAGAAGACAAATAGATGAGTGGAGGAGTTAATGATATTTCATTTTAAGGCAATTTTATGATCTTTTATATTTTTATAAAACACATTTCTTACTGTATTTCTCTTCTCCTTCCCATCTAGGAAGCTATCCTTTATATTAAATTATGAAAATAAGGAAGAAAAAGTTTCTGTAAAACTAAGCATCATATCAAAGGAATTTAACATTATATACCATTCCCCAATCTATGTTCACCTGCTTTAGCAAAGGAGTAGGGGAGAAAGAAAAATATCGATTTGTATCTTTTTTTAAGTATTAATTATTCTTTACATTCTTTTTTAAATTTTGAGTTCCAAATTCTCTCCTTTCCTCCTACTCTTCCTCACACACTGAGAAGCCAAGCAATGATATCAATTATACATGTGAAATCATGCAAAACATATTTCCATATTAGCCATATCTCAAAAAAGGAAGCAAGAAAACTGTACTTTAATTTGTACTCAGAGTTGAAAGTTGTCTTGATGGAGGTGGAGCATTTTTTTCATTATGAGTACTTTGGAATTATCCTAGATCTTTGAAATGATCAGAGTATCCAAGTCTTTCATAGTTAATCATCATTATAACTTTGCTGTTATTGTGTATAATAATCTCCTGATTCTACTTATTTTACTTTGTATCAGTACATGTAGGTCTTGCCATGTTTATTTTTTTCCTGAAACCATCTTCCTTGTCATTTCTTATGTGTACAATAGTATTTCATCACAATCATATGCCACTACTTGTTTAGTCATTCCCCAATTGATGAGCATCCCTCCATTTTCTAATTCTTTGCCTCCACAATTTGCTATCAATATTTTTTTGTGCATAGAAGTCCTTTTTTCTTTTCTTTGAACTCTTTGGAGTTCAGACTTTGTAGTAGTATGACTTACTCAAAGGATGTACACAGCTTTTTTAGCCCTTTGGCCAGTTCCAAATTGTTCTTCAGAATGTTTGGAACAGTTTACAACTCTACCAATAATCTGTTAGTGTATCTACCTGCTTTCCTTCATTTCTTCCAGCAATTGTCATTTCTGAGAAGTGTAAGGTGGTACTTGAGAGTTATTTTAATTTAATAAGAAAATCCCAAATGGGGTCACAAAGACTCAGACATGATTGAAAATGATTGAGCAAAATCCTTCTCGCTCTCTCTTTCTCTTTTTACCTTTCTCAAAAGTGTGCTTGCTTCTGACCATTGCCTTCCTTAAACCACACCTTTCTTATTTTTTTATTAGTCATTTTCTTAGAAAAGATACTGAAGTGGTTTGTCATTTCTTTCTCTAGCTCATTTTATAGATGAGGAAACTGAGGCAAACTGGGTTAAGTGACTTGACTGGACTCACTCAGCTAGTATGAGTTTTAAGGCCAAATACAAGCTCAGGAAGACAAGTCCTCCTGACTCTACACCTAGCACTCTCTCCATTGAGCAGCCTAAATGCTCTTTGATTTTATTTTTGTTACCTCCTTCCCCTCTTGCTTCCCTGTTGAATTTATATTTTCTCTGTCCATATCTTTCCTCTACTTCTTATGGAATACTCTCTAGTTTCCTTCAAAGTTCAGCTCAGGTTTTACCTTCTATATGAAGCCTTTAAAGCTTCACTTGCAGATGCCAGTTCTTTTTTTCTTGTCCCTCCCTGCCATTATCTTGGATTTATTTTGTATATAAAAGATGTTTGAGAACTTGCTGATATCCAGGGAATTTTAGTTTAGAAGAACAAGCATTCCCTCTCAACCCTAAGAGAGATTTTGGGACTATTGCAGTCTTTGAGCTGGAAGACAGACTCAAATCAAGTCTGAGAGCTCTCAAAGAAGTACACATCATCTGCCTATAAGAACTACAAGAGCCAAGCAGCAAATGCAGCAACAGTGGATAGGCAAAGTCCCCAGCAATGAGACCCTTCAACAATGAAGAATCAGCAGGTCAGGGGTAAAGAATAAAACTGAAAAGAGAAGCTAAAAAGACAAAGTCATAGTTAGACTAAGAGATAGCAAAGAAGGGAAATGGGGAAGAATCGTAAGGAGTCCAAAAGGGTTCTCAAAGGAGAAAACAGGTTATAACAGTTGGTCTAAAAAACATTAAAACTGAATAAAGTTACAAAAACCAAAAATCTCTTTACTCAACTTCCCCTTCTGGTGCCTTTTCAATAATAAATACTTTACTGTACTCTTCTAGTTTGTTTACTTAAATGTTTCCAATATCTCATTTTTCCCCTTAAATATAAAAATTTCAGGAGATAATGGGAGATCCCCCCCCCAATACACTCACACACATACATAATACCTGTAAATTAATTTAGGGCAGAGAGCCAAACCAAGGTCTGAATGTTGGGAAATTTCCTAACTGGGGGCTTTGAACTATTGTAATTTACTAATAAGTTTTCATCTGATATAAACCTCATAATGTGGAGAAAGGTTCCAAATGAATCTAGGGGATATAATTGCCTTTACGCTATGTAGCAAACTAATTATTCTAAAAAATATGTGATTCTTTAAATCTCCAGAGAGAAAGGGGTAGGGAGGACCATGCAGTGACTAGAAAGATCTGGCAATAAACTAATCCCCAGAGTGCAGGTAGGAAAGGAAGGCCTAGGAAGAATACAGATCTGCCCCTATCAAGTAGAACGAAGGTAGAAAAAAGAAAATCAAGTACTGGCCAACCATACTCTCAATAGCAATGCCCACAGATTTTATACATACATATAAAAACATATGCACACACATGTTGCACAGGTGTTTGTACACGTACATATATTGTCTCTTACAGTTGTATTTTTCATTTTTCAAAAGCTAGGACTTTTTCTTTTGTCTTTGTATCTGTGATTCTAAGCACATAGAAGGCACTTTCTAAATACTTCTTAATTGATTGTCTCTCTTATTCACCTTTTGTTCTTGGAAAGAGAAATTAAAGTGGGCTAGGAGTTTCCTTTCTCTGAGAAAGTCTGGAGCTGAGTCTGACCTTGTGAGTAAAAGAATTTTCATCTGCTTTCAGCATGGCATGACAATCCAAAGCTAGTTGGTATGTCATTTAAAAGTCAATTCCTTCAGCTTCTGTTGCTACAAAAAAAATGGAAATCAAAACTCTCACTTTTCTATTCAACACTGTAATCTTCAAATATATTGAGGCATTATTTCTGATAAATGTTGACAATGAAAAGGGTGTTCATTATTGAGAGTTTATATGGCTGTAGAAATCATAGCTCCAACATGGGTGGAAAGAGGAAGTGTTATCAGGAGTCCCAAGATCAATTCTAGATCTACCAGTGATTAGCTGTGTGGATTTCAATTATTTAATTCACTTCTCTGAAATTCATTTCTTCAACTCAAGAAGCATTAAGCAGCCCCTATGTGTCAGATCCTATAGAATTAGGGAGTCAAATTAGATCCTCAAATTTAATTTGTACTTATAGGCCTGTTAATTATGAATTGATATTGCTATGTGCACAGTTCACTGGCCTTTCCGTTTTCATTGTTATGGTCTTGCTTAGACTATATAATGGTATCTGTAGAGTTCCTAGTTTAATTACAGTAATGAAGTAGGAAAGGGGTTCATTTATACAGATACTGAAAAGTTGAATGAATTTTTAAGGTCCCTTGAGCCTTAAATTTCAATGTTCAATTCACCTGCTCCAATATTCCCACTACCCACATGCCCCAGTCAATACTCAATTCTCAAAAGGATCTGTGATCTCATCAGTTCAGGAACATGCAGATTACATTTCAACTATATCTACCCTACCTGTCAGACTCTCATTTTTGTCCCCATAAAAGTTTTCCACAAGGGGTCTACTCAATACTTTTTTTGGCCATGGCAACCAAAGAAATCAGTAACATAAGAAAAATCATTTGCTTCTTAATTAAAGTCTGAAAATTTTCATTGATCAAGAAGCAGCTCCCTCTCATACTCCACCAAAAAAAATGCCCTTTAAAATAGCAATATAGTGAGACTAACTATATGTATAATGCCAATTTTTTGAAGTCTCTTACCAACTGCCCTTTCTTTGTAAATGACCTTAGGACTTGAAGTTATTATATTTTGTAGTTTATTGTTTGTCTTTTGTTCTTGAAGAGGACCAGGACATCAGGGAGATGATGTCATGGCAGGGAAGTAAATTGGATTTAAGTGAGGGAGGGTATGCAAGGTCACTTGCCTCACTTTCTCCTCCAGGGCCATCTGGGTCCAGTGGTCAGATAAAGATCAATATAATTGAAGATGGCCCTGGATAAAATGGGAAACCTTGGCCTTTTAAATAAGGTTTTCAACAGGTCTCAGTCTGACGGAAGCTGCACTCATTTAGTGACTAAGGCTAGGTAGCAACTGAGGCAAAGAATTTTCTCTTTATTTGCCACAATCGCTACCTAGCCCTAATCACTGAATAAATGACTTGATTATGTGAATACAAAGTAATCAAATAAACTTTCTGAATTTCAACTTATTCTATCCACTTTTAGAGTGTTCAAGGAATGATGTGCAAAAAAAAGGCAATAGTAATAGCTGCTATTTACTTTAAATTTTAGAATTTGCTAACATTATATCATTTAATCCTTACAGGAATCCTATGAAATAATACTACCCATTTTTAATGGGTAGAAAACTGGGGCTCAGAAAGACTAAGTGACCATAGCTACTTAGTGGCAAAAAGTAGGAAATAATCTCTTAGCAGTCATAACATGGCCATTGTACAATAAAGCATTTTTAGCCGCTCTTAATAAAATTATCCCTCATACTGTTTCTCTTGCCTGATGTGTCTTGGCCTTTACTTTATTTTAAAATACACTTGTATACCTTTTATTAGCAATCTTTTTGCTTATAAGTGGAAAATAAAACTTCTGTGGCATTGGAGGAAGTGAAAGCAAATTCATTCAACTTCTTAGTATCTGCATAAATGAACCCCTTTCCTATTTCATTACTGGAATCAAACTAGGAGCTGTACAGATACAACTAAACAGTCTAAGCAAGGTTACAACAGCTAAAATAGAAAGGCCAGTGAACTATGCACATAGCAACATCTATGCATAATTACACAGGTATGTTAGTGCATATATGTAACAACTCCCCTCAGGATTGCCAATTACTGAAGAAGGTTTACACATTTACAAACTGAGAAAATTCAAGGTATACCTATGGAATATGGAAGTCAGAGTTTAGGTACCCTCAGACTGGACCAAATTGGAAAAAGAAAAGAACATTTAATGTATCTATGATATCACTGTGCTATGTAATAGGAATATAAAGAAAAATATAACTATATAGGAATATAAAGAAATTTCTTAATCTAGAAAAATGGAAGTTAAATTCTAGGAAAAGAATGAAAGTAGGGGGAAGAGCAGTATGAACATAGAAGGAAACACACACACACAAACATAGACACATGTACACAAAGTAGAACAAAGCAATTTCTGGAGGCAAGACTAGCAACCTAGGAGTTCAATTGATTCACCATAGGAAGTGATGCAATAGATGAATTTTAAAAAAAATTAGGAATTAAAAAGGCTAACGTGAGGAAGAAGTTCATTCCAATTGTAGGAGACTGCCTGAGCAAAGGCAGGAAGAGGGGAGATTATAAGTAATGTGAAGAACTAGAAGGCTTGTTAGACTTCAATGTCTTAAAGTTTCATAAAAGACAGTAATGTGAAACAAGCTTGGAAAGATAGCCTGGAGGTAAACTGTGAATTTCTTCAAAAACCAAACAAAGGAGTTTGCATAATAAATTATAAGAGAACACATTTCTACATTACTTTAAGGTCTATAAATTAGTTTTTTTTCCCTCATAGCTTATATAGGTGGAAAGTACAAATATTTTAATTACAGTTTTATAGAGAAGTTTCAGAACTATAAATATGAGAGCTAGAATTAGATAGATTTTCTGACTCTAAGACCCATCTGCTCTACCTCACCATATCTCTCAGCTACATACACTTAATACAAACAGCCCAAGTAGCCTTAGAGTCCTGAAGAGTATATCCTTTCCTTTCTCCCCCAAGCTGGGATTGGTTGATTTGCCTTTAGGGGAAAAAGATAGATGGAAATCAAAGCTATTCTATTTGGCCCCAAAGCAGAGAAGCATGAGAAATGTGATAGGGAAAGGAAACAGAAGAGGGAAAGATAAAAAAAAAGAAATGGAAAGAAGAAAACTGAGGCAGATTGAAGGAGAGATGAGTTTGTGGGAAATACTTTCCTTGACATGTAAAACTTTTGCAATTCTATCCAATACACTTAACCTTCTGAGTTGATTTTCTCATTTATAAAATGGTATATTTTTTTGCTACAGATTTATTTTGATGGTAAAATAATACATATAAAGTTCTGTGTTAACATGAGACACCACTGCTATTGTCAGCAAGTAAACCGAGGTGGCAACCAGGAGAGTTTAGAAGTCACAGCAGAGACCGTTGAAATTCGAAGACAACCAGTGTTGTAATGGTGTAGCATAAGGGAATCAGAAAAGAGACACAGGAAAGAGCCATGGATTTAAGAAAGGAAGCAGAATGTACTAGTGAAAAGAACTCCAGAAAAGCAGCCAGAGAACCAGAGGCTGACCCCCAGAGCTTTCATTTTGCTTCTGGTGGAACAGGGGAAAGGAACTCAATTTCCTCATTTCTAAATCAAAAGAGTTAGATTAAAAGACCTATAACTGCTTCCAGATCTCAGGAGCCCAGGACCCACTGACAAAGACTGTATTTACCCAAAGCATCAAACCAAAAATAACTTTGCAGTATGTTCTAGTATGAGTTGGGAGGGACAGGTCAAATTCTGCTTTTATGAAAAACAAACAAAAAAATAGGAACTAGCTGATAGGGAGGTAGATATCTGAGTTCCTGTGTGTGTGTGTGTGTGTGTGTGTGTGTGTGTGTGTGTGTGTGTGTGTGTGTGTGTGTGT
>JAJPUD010003839.1:79402-133331 GCA_023553655.1 Myrmecobius fasciatus | reverse complement strand
TGTGTGTGTGTGTGTGTGTGTGTGTGTGTGTGTGTGTGTGTGTGTGTTTGTGAGATATAGGAATTATCAATAGTGTTTTCTGCTGACAAGTCAAAGGACACTGACAGCAGCTGTGAAAAATATTTTCAAGGGGATGAAGAAATCATTCAAGAGTAAGCGGGTCTGGCCTTTGATTCACTGATTAATTTTGCAGAAAGGCAACTCTGTTATATTGACCTGAAGGTCATGAAGTCATACATCCTTTACTCCACCTTTACAAGAAAGATATAAATTACCTCAGAGCAAGCTGAACCCATGGCTTTCACAAGGAAATAAGTTTCAGGGTACCTTCAAGGGTCAATGCTGATTCAGACCTAAATTCTACATCTCCTATAACATAATATAATAGCAATTGTTCATAATGATGAACTTGAATCATCGAGAAAAAGTTAAATTATGAGTATGCTATGTTTGATTGGGCAGGTAAGTGTAAAATCAGCATAGTAAGATTTCTACCCCAAAATCACAGTTAGAGATAAAAAGGCTGGTACTCAAATTTTGTCTCAAGTAATTCACTTATCCAGAAAAAAAACTTCATTCTCTATGATAATGGATAATTAATTCTCTTTTTTAGGAGATAGAATCTACATTGCTTCCTGTGAGGAATTCCCATTGTGAAAATTCCTTCTAGAATCTAGATTTCCTTTTTGTGAGGAATTCCCAGTGTGAAAATTACTTCTACTGAAACAGATCAAAAATTCATATAAAAATTAGAGAATTGTATATGCAACTTGTAGCCCTCTCCTTTTTTCTCACTTAAGAATCACATGTACAGCTTAGAATACATAGTGAAATGAGAAGAACAGAGTGCATATTGTGTAAGGTAACAGCAAAGATGCAAATGTGCAATTTGCAACTGCCTAGGGTTTTCCTCAGTTACTGTCTCTCAAGTGAAGCACTACTGCTGATGGTTGTTGTGTTTGTGGTTTTGTGTGTGTGTGTGTGTGTGTGTGTTTAATTTTATATAATACAGTTAACAGCAACAACAAAAAAGCATTTCCAATTTCTAAGGGATGGCCTATACATAATAATTAGCTTTAAATCTTCCAGCATGTATTTTCATTCCTAATAGATCAAGCCCCCATGAGAACTCCCTCTACCAACATAAATATGCATTATTCTTTAATATATAGCCTTAGAATTACCTAATTTAAGGTAGAAGATCATTTAGCCAGTACTTCTTAGAGGAAGGACTTGAAGCCAGGTTTTCCTGACTCCAGGATTGGCTTTCATTACAATGTAATATTGCTTTTTTAGAAAATACACATTCCACACCCCCACACACAAACACACACACAACAATAAACTAAAACCAACCCCCCAAACAAATTTACATCCATGTGATATCAAGGTGACCTAAGGATTAAATTCTAGGTTCAATATACTTTAGGCTTCCTACTCATACAACACATTTAGGTAATTAATTAATTTTGTAGAAAGGCAGAAATGTTTTATCACCTCAAAGATGAAATAATACCTCTTTTATTCCAAGAGACTGGAATTATCTTCCTTTTTGGTTAAATCCCTTAAGTGAACTGAACATACAAATCAGCTAAGTAAAAAGACCATAGACTGAGAAAAACATATCTCTTCTACCTGGCTGCTTTTATCAGTAGAAAATCTAATGTAACTTAATGTGATAACACAGTGTGCAATTTAATTATAAATAAAAAGGAGGTTTTTTCTTAAGTTTAATAGTTCTATCTAAAATGTGATGCCATCTTCAAGGAAAATTAATGAAAATTATTAATTGTCATAGCTCATTTATAAGAATCTAAAGGAGGATATTATGAAAAATTAGCAAAATTATTAAAAGGAATAAAGATCAATTGTAATCACATAATTCTAGCTATATGCTACATCTCTCTTCATTAATCAAAGATAATCTGGAAATGCAATCCTTAATTGCTTACTTAAAAAAAAAGTATTTGTATGTTCTCTGCCAGAGGGAAGATAATTGGAAAGTGCAGAAGTCTTCAGCATGAGCTGTGTGCTGATTTCGACAGAGTTCAGTTTTTAAATTTTTTATATTGTAGGGCTGGATTTTTTAAAAGTCCAATGGGCAACTTATGATGTTTTTTGACTAGAACAATTTTTAAAAACTTTAAAATAATTGACCTGAATTTACCAATAAGAAGAAATTCTGATGCCTGACTACTGGCAGACTCATTTGATCTCTCAACCTCCTCAACAAACTGTTTAGCTATGCTACCTCATCAACAAAATATCGATCCAGGAACAGAAAGACTTCATGCACCTCTACAACAAAAGTGATTTCCTTCTATGTCCTGCATTTGAGATCAAGTGTAACAAATTTTTATTCCTTTGCAGGAAGCACAAGAATCCACACCTCTCTTGCAACAATATTTCATAGAATAATCAAATTTTTTGTCTCAGAAAGATCTCAGATATCTAATTTAACTTACTGTGCAGATAAGGAAATAGCAACTTGCTCAAAATCATAGAGCTCTTTAATGAAAGAGCTTAGTTTAGAATGTAGTTCTCCAAAATTCCAGCCCCATGTTCTTTCTGCTGTTCCATGTTGCAGGTCTTCTCTATGACTATATCAAAATGTCCAATGGAGAAAATAAAGAAAAAATTGGAGTCCAGTACCACCAGACTTTAACATCCCTTGTTCTTCCTCCAATCTCCCATAGGCTTGCTCTTTTGTGCGAGGTGAGTCAAAGCTTCTAAAGAGAGGGAGAGTGAGAAGGATCAAAGAACATTCTCTCAAATATTATTCCCCAATGGCAAATCTGAGAATACTTCATAGTAGAGATGAATCATTACCTAAGCATTTGGATTTAGACTGGGAAAGAAAAAAGAGGAGGTTACTCTAAATGGGGATTTCTGATCAAGAAAACACTAAGAGAAAAATGAGCATAGTAGGAATGGTTAAAAAAAAAGAATTGAAATACTGTTCTTACTGGAGTAGAATTTGGCAGGAGTAATTAAGACTGTGCTGAGAAAATAAAGTAGAGCCTCCTGAAATTTAACATGAATTGTCAATAGGCAGAGGAACCACCATAAATTTTTAAGAATGGGAAAATAATCTATTGCAAATAGTTGTGAAATATTCACATATCAAAGTACAGAAGACTCAGAACTGATAAACCTCAGTTAGTAGACTGTTGTAGCAATGATCAGAACTATTATTTTGGACCCAATTCTCTTCATCAAGGAAGAATTAACTATAAAAGGAAAATGGCACTAAAATTGGAAAGAAATTCCTGCACCATCTTACAGGTCTTGCTAAGTAAAGAGGGAAAGATTTCTTCCTCTAAGTACTGAGTTAAATAAAGATGAATATCCTTTACTTTTAAAGGAAAAAAATAATAACCTAAAATTCCATAAGGAAAGGCCATTCTAGGTGGGTGGGAGGTGTTTAGTAATGAAATTCTAATAAAACAAAGACATAGAGAAAAAATGGGGACCCTTGTGGCTACACAGTGAACTTTTCTCCCAACTCTTTTTTTTTTTAAAGACAAGCACAACATTTTAGGATTAAAATCCAAACAGGCCATAGTTCTGTAAGGAATATTAAGAGACCAAAGGCCAGAATAATGAAATGAAGAGTGCAGTGAATAATAAAGGTGGGGGAAAAGGTGTTGCTGCACTTTTCTTCTACTTCTTTTTCTATTCCTTCTTCAGCCAGATGGTATAGTGGACAAAATGCTATATCTATTGTAAGGAAGATGTTATTTGAAATCTGACCTTAAAAATGTATTAGCTATCATTCAATTTCAGCTTGTTCACTTTCCTCAACTTTAAAATGGAACTAATACCTTTAAAATAAAAGTGATTAACTTCTTTGTCCTACCTCCTAGAGCTCCTGTGAGGATCAAATACAATAATGTTTATAAAGTGCTTACCACAATATCTAATACATAGTATGTGCTTAATAAACATTTGTCCCATCACCCTTTCTTTGTCTTCTTTTCCTTCCCCTTAATTTTCTTTGTAATGTGAGCAAAAAAAAAATCAAGAATATATAGATAGGACCACTTTGGAAGACAGATAGGACACTGGTAATGGATGAGAGAGAGAAGGTATTATTATTGTTGTTGTTATTGTTCAGTCATTTTTTTAATAATATCCAGCACTTTGTAACCCAATTTGAAATTGTCTTGGAAAAGATATTGGAGTGGTTTGCCATTTCCTTCTCCAGATCATTTTACAGATGAGGAAACTGAGGCAAACAGTGTTAAGTTGCTTGCCTGAGTTCACACAGCTAGTAAGTGTCTGAGGCTAGATCTGACCTCAAGAAGATGAGTTTTCCTGACTTTACGTCCAGCACTCTATCCATTGTACTTTCTAGCTGCCCTAAAAAGAGAATTAAAACTATTCAATTCCCATATCATTCATGTTTTCTCAACCAAGTAGAATAATTTTCACAGCAGAAAAAAAGCTTGAATAAATGATTAATCCTAGAATTTCAAAGTCAAAATGAACCTCAGAGACCAAATAGTCTAATATCTAATATATATAACTATAACATTGCCAGAAGTATTCATTCAGCCTCTGCTTGAATATTATCTATCACAAGGAACTCACTACAAGGCAACCCATTCCTCCTTTCAACCATAAACATTTTGGAAATTTAAAAAATGGTAGGCAGTCCCTCTTATATGAAACCAAAATTTGCTCCATAACTTACCTAGCTCTAGCTCTGGCCTAGCCAGACAAATTTGTGATTAATTAATAGGTCATGTGAAAAAAGATCAGAAGATTTTAATGATTTTAATGCTTCATGCAAATCAAGTCATGTGATAAACACAAAACTGAATGTGATTTCAAACTGCATTAAATAACATCAAACCAATATTAAGGGAAGTTATAGTTGTACTCTGATATACCTTGGAAAAATCACATCAAGGACATTGTGCCTAGTGTGAAAAAAGCCATGTTTTAAAACAGAGCTTGACAAGCTGGATTTTTTATAGATACTGCAAGGTACTGGAAATCATATCATATGAAGATTGGTCAAAGAATCTGTGGCTATTTAACTTGGGAAAGAAAAGTCAAGATAGAGATCTTCAAAGTGTTTGAAGAGCTTTCTAATAGAGAGGAAATGAATTAAGTCCAATGTACTTTTCAATTACACAGTGCTACAGAAGAATCCACCTTCTTTCTCCTTTTGAAAATTGATACATTGATCTGACTACAGTCTGAAGGAACCTCTTCTATTTCACACAATACATTGTATGCATGCATACCTTGCACTGGAATTTTTAAAATTTTAATATGCAAAAAATTAAAGGAAGCTCCAAAATGATAACTGGCTATAATAGGTTTAAAATTAATAGCAAAAATTACTCTAATATCCAGGTGAAATGGATTTTGCACTATTCTGGCTCAGGTTGAATTACAGGAATTAATTGCACTCTAATTAGCCAAAAGAGTACTCTGGAATGAAAGCTGAATATAATAATTGCAATAAGAAAATACATTTGTTTTGTGTAAATGTGCAAATAAAAAAATTAACTCTAGTTTCTGAAGGATTGGGTGCAGAGGAAAGAAGATGCTACTGTTGTACTAAAAAAGAAAAACAAAAAAGTCTTGCTCTACAGATGAAAAAAAAAACTTTTTTGAATTCTCTTCTTCAAACAGCATAGAGGATTAACCTTGTGAGGGAATGGAGGAAATTTTGCATCCTGTTATTAAACAGTGCACATACCCTGACTTGTGCATTCTATGAACGTATCAGATAACTGGCAAAGGATCAAGGATCATATGGAAACTTAATATAATTTGCCATCTTTATGTCAGATTCTGCCTCATTGACTGCTTTTCTAAAAAAGTAAAGAGTAGGTTTTACCCATGAAGCACAAATTAACAGTAATATGCCCAAAGCATTTGAATTCTGTTTCACTGCAACCTAGTAAGTAAGAATAACTAAATAATAGAAACAAAGATGACATGAATAGGAATTATTTGTCTGTCTGGTAAACAAATACAACATATACTCTGTAACTTCCAAAAGGACAAAAGGTTTTTTTAGCCTAACCTGGGAATGTGTGAGGGCACTGGTGAAAATGGTTTTAAGGAATAAACAAAGTCAGAGAAAACTTTGAAGTTTATATCTCTCTGAAGATGATAGAATACAAAATACAAAAAAGAAATTTAATTTATCTCTTATAGAAAAGAGGCATTTGAATATCAACCTGAGGTATGGGAAAGTATAGCTGAGAGAGGCAATGAGTGAAGGGATGTGAGAAATTAGGAGGATAATTTAAGAAAATGACAGAAAGAGGGAAAATGAACTCATGTTTAAAATTCTTCAGTCATATAAGGGTCAAAGGTAGTAGGCCAATTAAAAAAATATGTTTCTGCTCAACCATTTTGTCTGGAGATATAAATCTCATTTTAATATTTTTCTCTTCTTTTCTTCTCTTCTTAAAAAATTCAGAGCAACTTGAAATTGAATTTTTAGGAACCTGGGCATTCTATGTCCCACTTCATTTTTCTGAACTTTTTACAGCTGGGAGTTCAAATAAATAGCCTTCATTATTCTCTCCATGCAATCATTGTCTAATTATTTATTTTCACTCTTTAATTCCTGCCTTGTATTTATTTCCTTCTATATCTCCAGGGGTATTTGCATCATGATTTTCTTCTTTCCCACTTGCAGTGGAAGGGGAATCAAAGCCATAACCGAGTGAACCAAAATCTCCTCATTTTATGTTCTCTTATAAATGAAATTTTCCCTTGTAATTTGTTACTTGCATTTTTGTTTGTAATGGAGCTACAAGGATAAGACATTACATTTATATATTCTAATATTGTGTTTCTCCAGTATCATAGGTAAATTTGATATAGGATCATTTCTTCATAGTCTGTCCTTATTCCAGTCAGGGAAACTGACCTACAATAAATCATTTAGTAATTAGATCAAGATCAGCTTTGTCTTAAAAAAGAAAATCCTATAGTAGATTCATAGAATGAAATATATTATATTTTTCTATGGAACTATCTCAGTTCTTGAGTGCATTTGTGATCTAATTAAAGCTAATCATCCATCCAGTGATGTAGATTAAAACCCATCCATGACTATCTTGTTCCCCTATCTTTCACAGGAATGTACTCATTTTGCTGAGATGCTTTTTCTAATTCTTTAGAGTGAGTAGGTAATAGTAGAGCATGCTAATTTGCCTTTTTCCCCTGGTTTTATATTTTTCTAAGTATATCCTTTATACCACTCTTCCTTTAGAATTCTTCATTTGTTATGTATAGGAATTTGCTTGTTGCCCCAAAAACATCTCTCTATTGCATTCTTTTCAAATTGTAGTAAGTTTATTTATTTTTAATACACATTGCTTTATGAATCATGTTGGGAGGGAAAAATCAGAGCAAAAGGGAAAAACCATGGGAAGATAAGAAAACAGAAAAAAAAGAAGTGAACATAGCATGTGTTGATTTACATTCAGTCTCCTTAGTTCTTTTACTGGATGTAGATGGCATTTTCTGTCCAAAGTCTATTGGGATTGCTTTGGATCACTGAACCACTGAGAAGAGCCAAGCCTTTCATAGTTGATCCTCACACATTCTTGCTGTTATTGTGTACAATTTATTCCTTGTTTTGCTTGTTTCGCTCAGCATCAGTTCATGTAAATCTTTCCAGGCTTTTCTATAATCAGCTTGTTCATCATTTTTATAGAATTATAATATTCCATTAGCTTCATGTACCAAAGGTTGTTCAACCATTTCCCAAGTGATGAGGATCCACTCCTTTTCCAATATTTTGCTTGACTAAAAGAGCTGCTACAAACATTTTTGCACATGTGGGTCCTTTTCCCTCTTATTATTTCCTTGGGATACAGACCCAGTAATGGCACTGCTGGGTCATAGGGTATGAGTTTTATAGCCCTTTGGGCATAGTTCCAAATTGCTCTCCAGAATGGTTGGATCATTTTGTGTCATAGAATGAATTTGGTAATACTTCTTCTTCACCTATTTTTACAAATATTTTACATAATATGGAATTAACTGTTCTATAAATGTTTGGTAGAATTCTCTTGTATATCCATTTGATGATGGAGATTTTTTCTTAGGAAGTTCATTAATTAGGGAGTTAATTAATCTATTTCTTTTTCTAAAATGTGACTATTTTAAGTATTTCCTCTCCTATTTATTTATATATTTTTGTAACTATTCATCCATTTCAGTTGGATTGTCAAAATTGTTACCTTAGTGTTAGACAAAATAGCTCCTAATTATTACTTTAATTTCTTTTTTCATTGGTGGTAAGTTCAGCTTTTTCATTTTTGATTCTGGTATTTTGTTTTTTATCTTTCTTTTTTCTGATCAAATTAACCAAAGGTTTACCTATTTTGTTAGTTTTTTTCATAAAACCAATTATTAGTTTTGTTTATTAGTTCAATAGCTTTCTTAGTTTTTATTTTATTATTCTCTCTTTTGAGTTTCAAAATTTCTAATTTGGTGCTTAATTGGAGGAGGGTTTAATTTGTTCTTTTCTTAGCTTTTTTAGTTGTATGACTAATTAGTTGATCTCCTCTTTATCTATTTTATGTCTCTATTTAGAGATATAAAATTTCCCCTAAGAACTGCTTTGGCTGCATCCCATAGGCTTTGGTATGTTGTCTCATTACTGTCATTTTCTTGGATGAAATTAGGGATTGTTTCTGTCATTTGTGTTTGACCCATTCATTCTTTAGAATTAGATTATTTAATTTCCTATTAGGTTTACTCTATCTTTCCCTGTCCCTTTATTGAATATAATATTTATTGCATTTTTCTGTAGGTGCCATGTACTGCCAAGAAAATGTGTATTCTTTTCTGTTCCTATTCAATTTTCTCAAAAGGTCTATCATATCTAGAAAGGATATTAACCTCCCTTATTTTTTGTTGTTTATTTTATGGTTAGATTTGGGGAAGATTGAGGTCCCTACTAGTTTTGCTTTCTATTTCTTTCTATTACTGGTTTAAAATATTCTCTAGAAATTTGCCTTTTCTACCATTTGGTGCATACACATATAGTAATGTTACTACATTATTTATAGTACCCTTTATCAAGATGTACTTTTCTTCCTTATCTCTTTTAATAAGGTCTATTTTTACTTTTGCTTTATCTGAGATCAGAATTGCTAACCCTGCTTTTTTTTTTTACTTTAACTGAAGCAAAATAAATTCTGTTCCAACCGTTTACTTTTACTCTGTATGTGTCTCTCTATGTCAAATATGTTTCTTGTAAACTACATATTGTAGGATTCTGTTTTTTAATCCACTCTGCTATTTGCTTTTGTCTTATGGGAGAGTTCATCTCATTCACATTCACAGTTATGATTACCAGTTCTGTATTTCCCTCCATCCTATTTTCTCAATTATGCATTGAAATCGTTGTCTATTTGCAGTTTCTATCCAAGAAAGATTTGCTGATAGAGTAGCTTTATGTGTTGCCTATTCAACTGAATATCATAGTATGGAATCAAACATCCTTCATCCCTTTGTTATTGTTTTTTTTTTTTTCTTGGATGGAAAATTAGATTGAATTCATGTGAGTGACTTGGGCTGTCATTGAAGAAGATGCATATTCCAAACTTCATCATTCACAAATAGAAGGAGATGGAGGAACTCACTAATGATAAGAAATTTCTCCTTAGTTGGGAATCTGGTCTGAATACCTTTGATGATAATAGCAAACATGTTTCATAAGCATGTCTCCCTATTTCATGATATGTTTGACATGAGAGGATCATCAAGCAAAATAATCATTGTTGCTACTTCTTGTATGATATCTTATATGACGTTGACATGTATATAGTAGATAGCTGGCTAGAGAGGAGCATTTAAGACTGCATTTTGATATATATATATATATATATATATATATATAAACTCAAATATCCGTGCTTTGTGAACATATATATGTGCTTTTAGTCAATAAGCAGTAAGTTCATTGGGGGTTTGTATATTTTACCTATTTCATTCAATAGCATAAAGCAATTTTGCTATACAATATCATTTGATTTCCCTTTTTCATATCTTCATAATGGTTATCCTCAATGTATATACATGTACATGTACATATATATGGAACGAGAGAGACAAAGAAAGAGAACGACAGAGCAGAGAGACAGAGATTATTCTCACAATTTGTAGATTTGAGAAAATAAGACTATGGCTAAGAAGCTCTTGATATATTCTTGGTCATTCTTTCTTGTTGAAAATGAAATCTTAGAATGTGATCCTTCTTTCTATAAGATAATTATGAGATTTGATCTCTGAACATTCAAATACCAGTCCATCATCTCCTCAGTATCAAAGTGATCTTACATCAGCACATCTCACCATTATCATCCCTCTCTCATGCACACACACACACACACACACACACACACACACACACACACACACATACACACACACACTCAGAAAATTCCAATGATTCCTTATCACCTCTCAGATCAAATATAAAATTTCTGTTTAAGTTTTAAAGTCTTACATTCTGGTACTTTTCTGTCATTCTAGTTTTCTTATACCTTCCTCCTATTTATATACTCTGACATACAGAGACATTGACTCTTTTACTGTTCCTGGAACATGATACTATATCTACCAAATCTGGCCATTTTCACTAACTATCCCCCGTGCTTAGAATTATTTTCTTCCTCATCTCCATCTCCTGAACTCCATGTTTTCTTTTAAGTCTCAACTAAAATCCTTCTTTCTACAGGAAACCTTTTCCAAACCCCTTAATTTTAGTGCCCTCTTTCTGTTGATTATTTCCAATTTATCCTGTATATACTTTATTTGCACATAAGTGTTCGCATGATATCTTCCTTATTCCCTGAGAACAAAGGACTACCTTTTGCTTTTCTTTATATCCTAGCAAATAACCCAGTGCTTAGTATATTGTTGGCATTTCATAAATGTTTATTGATTGTGCCAATTCTGGTACAAACTTCTTTGTATACTTGGTCTTATCCCCCTGTTCTTTGTTTCTTTGGCTTATTCATTGCTATTTCTACTTATTTATGCAGCATATCTGATCCTATTGTGTTGGCTCCATTTTCACTGATGATAAGTATTATAGAATTCTTTAAACATCTTCACCATTTTTCATGTCTTTATCGTTCTCCTTCCAGGTTCATTCTTAAATGCCTTCATAAAAACTTTGGTCTTTGCCAAGTTTTCTTTAAACTTACTTTATTTCTATTGCTTCTTGCCATCTTGTAAAGCAATATTATTCAGAATCTTCCACTATCCTCATCCATATGGTTTCATAAACAAGTTGATGTCATAATTCGTTATTATCTTTGGCTGTTTGTAGTTATCTGTCCTCTGGAACTCTAAGGAAAAAAGTGAGAACTATTCTGGGTAATCAGACCCACCAGTGAGAATAGGATTGAGAAGTACTCCCTCCAAAGCCTGTGCCAGTCCCATATTTTGTATCTGCCTAAGTTTATGCATTTTTCCCAATTGAGTATGAGTTTTGTGAGAACAGGAATAATTTCATTTTTTTTCTTTGTATCCCCAGCTCCTGGTATATGGTAGAAGCTTAATAATTTCTTTTTGATTGGTTGGGGAAAGAAGAATTTTAAAAACAGCATTCATATTATTCCTGCTATGTGTCAGGTGCTATGCCAAGCACTTTACAAATATTATCTCATTTTTTATATATAGTTCAATTTCCATTTCTGCAGTTAGTTTCCTTATTTATAGAGTCTCATTCATACTATGTCATGGTATAAGACTCAAGCCAGGAAAGTTTAAAGCCCTGTGTTTTGTTGGTTGGTTCATTGAAAGTTAAAATTGCAAGTTGGAAGGCACCTTAGATATCATCCTGGCCACATTTCTCATTCTTCAAAGGTCAAAAGGAAAACCTGGAGAGTTCAGGAGACTTTCCATATTCTTCTACTTTTATCCTTGATCAAAAATGTATGATAGTGTTTTGTTTTGTTTTATTTTTTAATGAACTAAGTTGGTTTATTTAGGGTTGTTGCAAGAAAGGGGTCATCCATCTAGTCTCCTGGGGAGATCTGTGGTTATAGACATGGGAATGAGCTTTTTATTTCATATCCTTAAGTGCAAGGTCCCTTCTCCTTCCCCTCCCCCAATTGACTGGGAATAATGAAGCTAACAGATTTCTTGGTCTTTCCATTGCATGTTCCTTCTTGATATGTTCCCCTTCCCTCATCATACAACCTGTGTTCAAAAATGGCAGAAAACTCCTCCTCTGGGGAGGTGAAATTATTAACTCATTAAGCATGCACATTCAGTGCTTGCAGTTACCTTTAACCCACTTTTTATTTTGGGGTGATTTTTATCATTTTATAAGTTCAATGACTCAATATCTTGTTTTGTACAACTAACTCAATCAGCTGACATGAGCTTTCTCTAAATCCTTGTCCTTATATGAAAATGTAATTCTATAGATTGCTCACAATTTCCCATTTTTCTCCTAAGCCTGTTGTGTTTCCATACCTTTTTATTCTTTTATTTTGTTTAGGAGGATTTCACATTTGTCCTCCAAGGTTCATTCCCATGATTTCTAACCTCTGCTATTTATTTACCCTTTGTTGCACCTGCATCCTATTTCATTAAAAGCATGCTAGTTTTATTTCTTCCACCAACTAGCTATGTGACTTTGAACAAAAACTCTGTTTCTTAACATTTTAATGTATTCATCTGTTATGGGAGTGGGAAGAAGGAACAAATAGCTC
This sequence comes from Myrmecobius fasciatus, assembly GCA_023553655.1. NCBI lineage: Eukaryota > Metazoa > Chordata > Mammalia > Dasyuromorphia > Myrmecobiidae > Myrmecobius > Myrmecobius fasciatus. The sequence continues at coordinate 120,609 of JAJPUD010003839.1, read as the reverse complement.
GTGATGTCCTTGGAAATTTTATAATTCCATTTACTAAAGTAAATAATAAGGCAGTTTAAAGGATTCAAATACAAAAATTATGTATCCTATCATGTATCACATCTCTCATCATGTATCTGAGTCTTACCTTTTACAATGAAAGGAACTTTGGAAGTCACCTAATCCAACTTCCTTATATTACAAAGGAGTAAATTGAGATGGAAAAGTTAAGTGACTTGCACAAAGTCATACAATAGTAGGTCCAGGACTCAAATCCAAGTCCTCTGAATCCAAATCCTTCCCTATTCCTATTGTATCATGTTGCCTCATTAGTGATGCTCAGAATATATAGCCAATCAATCTCCATATTTCCCTATAAGCAGCTTTCATCTATAGGCACCTTAGAAAGGGTTGCTCCTCACAAAACTGACACATGAAGGCCTCAAGTTTTCACTTCCTGTTACTCTTGAGCTACCTCCAAAAAGTCAATTTCTCATTTTATGGAACTTTATAGGGAGTCATGGATATTTTAAAATACAAGATAGAGCTCTAATGCTAATATATTTTTCTCTGTGCTTTGGCTGTGCTTTACTATTTTCTTTAGAAGTTTATATTTTTTATCAAAGTGTCAGGACACTAGAAAGGGAATTTTATACATGAAAAAAATTTTTATTTGATGGTAGCTGAGATTGCCTTCAGTGCAATTCTAACTCTCATTTTCCTTTTATGATTTGGGCATATATCAATATGTGTGTACCTGCATAACATATAGGAATATGTGTTAATTTCCATTGGGCATAATTATTTTGTATAGACATATGTACAAAAGTAATATATTCTTATAAAATATAAGCTTTTGTATACAGAGACCGTTTGTGTCTGTTCTAATGATGAGTATAATATCTGGCACATAATAGGTCTTAACACATATTTGCTTAATTGATATATATATATACATATATGAATTCCAAATTAAAAACTCAACAACACAAAATTAACTTTTTTAAAAGTTCACAGCATCTAATTGGTGATAGAAATTTTGGATTGATTATTTAAACTGTCTTAGCCTCAGTTTTTTTCATCTGTGAAATCAAGTTAATATCATTTCCTACCTATAGTTTTGAGGAATATATTTTATAAACATTAAAGTCTCTGTATGTGTATGCATATATATATGTGTGTGTGTGTATGTATGTATGTATGTATGCATTTATACATGCACATACACATATATATGTATATATTGGTAATTTTAAGAATACCCAAATCTAAAATATATATGTGTGTATGTACATAAATATATAATATACATTTATATCTATTTCTGTCTATATCTATATAGATACATGTAACTATATAGTCACAAGAACAAACACCTAAAAAATCTGAAATAGTTTTAGAAAGATATTTATTTAGTAATTTGGCAGAGGGAAAAAAAAACAGAAGAAGGGGTGTCATCCACTCCAAGTCTCTTCAAAACTTACAATTTGTAGAATTTAGACAAGGGCATTTGTTTGATTGACCCCACCCAGGCAGTTGATAGTCTTCAGAAAAGGGCAATGTGAGATATATATCAGCTAAATGGATCTAATTTGGGTAACTCAAAATATAGGGTTTGGATGGAACCCAAAACAATACCAGAGAGGATCCAGAAAAGGAACAGGTTGGGATCTAATAATCCTGCTTCCCCAGAGCTTCTCTGAAGTCAATCTGACTGCTACAATAAGCTTTGGGTTAGATAATTCTAGCCACTTAAAGATAGGTTCAAACAATATTAATATAATAAACTATTTTAATACTGTATGTATGTTATTGTCTTTGTCTTCCTTTATTGTTACTCTTATCTCATATTTCAAAAAATTCAGATGAAAGTGCTCTTGGAATGTCTGTACGTTTTTTCCCCCATGTTTAATATTCCTCAGAACATTGCACAGGTAAATAAAAATAACTGATTTTTATAATCGAATAAGAATATTGGGATGTAAAGTCATTTTCTGTAGGCTCATTGAAAGCATCTTTAGGACAGATGTAACAGCAGTTGAAACTGTTACTATTACTATTGCTGCTATTATTATCCTTATGTTTAGTAGTAGTAATGGTAATAGTTGTAATAAAAGTAGTGTAAAATTTTTTTACTTGGTCAGGTTGGTAAAAATACTATTATTGGTGCTACTGTCATGACTTCCAGTAGTAATGATAGTAATATTGCTACTCTTAATAATACCAGTATTATTGTATTATTTCATAACCATATTCTATTAGTATCAATAATATACAGCAAGAATAATATTGCTTAGTATTATTCTATTAGTATCAAGAGAAGTTATATTCATATTAGAATTTTGACCAAGTTAATCAATTATAAGAATTTATTTAAATTCCATAACTTTACCAATAATGCGAGGGAAAAAATTATATGAGGCTTTATTTGCCCATCTTAATTTGTTGCCATGAGTTTGATTTTGATTGTTGGCAGTCACTGTGTCATCTACTCATTTGCTATCTTTATAAGAAAAATGACAATGTATTTCTATGTGAGTTTTGAAAAATGACATTTGATTGGCCCTTATAAATAAGAAATACACATGTGTGGGTGAGTATTTTCACTTGTGTGGGTGCCAGTCTTTCAGTGGAAGAGCAAAGGTAGCAGAACCATCTAAATATCTCCAAGGAAATACACTTTAAAAGCATACTTACTATTTCTCTCCCCTCCTCCTCTCTTCCAGATCTTTACTAGTGTCCAAATCACCTCAAGAAACTAGGAACCAACAAGGAAGTAAGTAATTGACATTCAAAGACTCTATTTTTAGACACCTTTACACTTTCCTTGCTTCTAACTAGCAAGGAATTTTCCAAACAAGCTTTTAATTAGCAGGTGAGTTTAATTGATATGTGGGTTTTCTCAGAAGGGGAAAGGACCTCAATGTGGAGAAGGAGAGGGAGGAACCACATCACTCTCACTCACAATACAAGACCATTAATTCATTTGCACCTGGATGTTTTAAAGAATCAATTTACTGTAGCAAAGAAAGAGGCAGAAAATCAAAAGAAATCTGTCAGAGGAGGAAGAGAGGCACTATAATTTAACCTGGTGCATGGATGCTTTAAAACTTCAAAAAATATGGCCATTAAGGTCCATATACAAAAGTTGGTCCATATTCACCTACCAGTCTTTTTGCAAGTTGCAGATAGAACCTGCCCAAGTGTAGATAAAAGCTTGATTCAGTGCCTAAAATCAATAAAGCTAATTAAAAAAAAACATTTTTATTGACTTAGTGGGATTTAAAAAAAAAAAAACAAGCAAAGCTTTCACGAACCTCAGAAAACAATGAATGTACTATTAACCTAGTTACATTTGAACTCACTCTTTTTAACTGGCTAAAAACGTTTTTTTCTAATTAACTTCACACTTATTTAAACATTTGAACCAAGCTTTCACTGGGACTGGCCCTACCTGCCAGTTTGCAAGTGGGGAATTTTCTACACATAAGTGCGTGCATTAGATATGTGTGTAACTACAATATATATGTAGAGAATAATATCAAAAGGTATTAAAGAATTTTATTGGAAAGTATATATTCACATATACAAAAGCATTGATGATTGGATTGTTTACTTTTTTTGACAGTGAATTATCACAATCATAATAGCATGATTATTGTAGGATTCTTGTATGATACATGAATATATATGCTGTGGTTCTCTAAAGTTATAAAACAAATACTAGTCTGCCCTGGTAAAGGGTGTTTCTTTCTCTTTTTTCAATAGTATTTTATTTTTCTAAATACATGTAAATGTAGTTTTCAACTTTAATTTTTGTAAACTTTTTGTTCCAAATTTTTCTCCCTCCTTCCCTTACACTCTCCCTTCCCAAGATAACAAGCAATCTGATGTAAGTTAAACATGTGCAATTCTTTTAAACCTATTTCCAAATTTTTATGTCGTGCAAGAAAAATAAAATCAAAAGAAAAAAATGAGAAATAAAGAAAACAAGCAAACAAACAATAACAACAACAAAAGGTAAAAATACTATTCTATGAACCATATTCAGTCTTCATAGTTCTCTCTCTGGACGTAGATGGCATTTTCCATCCCAAGTCTATTGGAGTGTCTTGAATTACCGTACTGTTGAAAAGAGCCAAATCCATCACAGTTGATCATCACATAATCTTATTGTTACTATGTGCAATATTCTCTTGTTTCTGCTCACTTTATCTAGCATCAGTTCATGTAAGTCCTAGGCTTTTCTGAAATCATCCTGCTGATTGTTTCTTATAGAACAATAATATTCCATTACATTTATATACCATAACTTATTCATTCATTTCCCAACTCCATTACCCATGGAGTAAAGGGTGTTTCTTATTTGAAGTCACTATACCAGCGGAATTCCCAGGTTCAGTCTCAAAAAATGTTCTTTGCACTACTATATCTTTGCTGCCCTAGGTATTGGATGTTGATCACACATGTTGGAGATGAGAGCCATAACAGTGGTAATAAATGCATAGATTCTTCCTAAGCCTAAGAAGTGGAGTTCTGGATTCTGTGGGAAAAGAAATGTACATTCTATTCCCTGCGGTTAGCTACCATAAGGAATAGCTGCACTTTGACCCTCTAACATGCCTTTTCAGATTATTTGATATTTATTCTTAAGAAAACCTGAAATAATAGCCTGAATACTGCTGAGTTCACTATAGAACTGTCAGAGACATATATTTAGCAGCTAAATGGTAGCTACATAGAACACAGTAAGTAGAAGAGTAGCTGATATGACCATCTTATATCTTTAAACTTTTGATTTTGATTAAGACCAAAACAAATATTCTTGTGAAGAGTTATAAAATAGTAAAAGAAAATTCTCAATTCCTAAAAAGAAAGGCTAGTGGCTTCATCACAGAATCATCTCTCCTTTTTTAGGATATTCTTCTAATTCTAAGAATTCTTGGTCCTTACCTTGAAGACTATATTTCTTCTTCCTTATTAAAAAATGATAATAATTCAGGAAGAAAGTCTTTCAAAGAATAACATTTGACCCTATGGCCAGCAGAAATGCACAATGATAATAATATATTATTGATGCTGGAGTGGGTTTTGGATTAACAATTTGTCTAACCTATATTATGAATAGGCCCTTTAGATATTTGTAGAACAGGTTTGGAGAGAAGAAATACATAACAACATGCAATTGTAGCATGACTTCTTATGACTTAAGACAACAAGTACTCCCTATTTATACTCTTCTGTAGAATGCAAGTTATGCAAGTTTCCATGTCAACAGTCATCTAGAATCTAATACTGGGAATGGAAAGGTAATGAAAACCAGAAGCCATGAATACTGTAATTGGTAATCCAACCCCCCAAACAACTGAAAATTAATTGGCCAGATGTTCACTACCCAAACAGAATGAGGTATTAGAATATAGGAGTCTGAATTTTATATCTTCCCCATGTGTGCACAGTTGAGCAGAAGAAAATGTGATTATGTGACGTGTTGACAGGTTCAGTGCTAATGTCCCACAGTGCCCTTGTATATCCCTTATGTATTTAGGATTCTGCCTACCCCACCCTTCTCCAAGACATTTGAGAAATGTAAAAAAGAGAAAGAGAATGAAACCAGAAGGTTCTCAAAATAGGAAAAACTTACAAGTGGTATGAGTGGTAGTATGAAACTAAATCAGGCAAGTTAAAAAGAGAAATGGAACAATATTTTCTTTTAATGTAATGCCTAAGCCTGTGTCCATGTAAAATCTAAAAAATTGCCATCTCAGTGAATGAAAGAAATTTATAGGGTAACTTACTTTATTTGTAAATTGCCATATTTTTATGGTCCTTAACTATACTACCATCTTCACAATCAATGGTGAAATCCTGCCAACTTCTCAGGTGACATTTCCATAGGTTTTATTTTAGGAGGAAAAAGGTCCACAGCATCATCTGACTATTCATTGCAACACCATAAGGAATATTTAGGAAGAAAGTGTTGTTCTCCTAATAATATAGCACAGCTGTCTCAAAGAGCTTTTCATCTATCTTTTTAAAAGATGTGGACTTTCTAAAATAATGTCGTGCCCATTTGTCTCCTATGAAAGAAGATATTTCAAAACCAGGAACACCTATCATAATAAACCATTAAGATGACTCCAGCCTTTCAGTGTATTTTTAGAATTTCATATTTCACCCAATGTTGTTATATATAATTCATGATAGTGGGATATGATGGGATATGACAGTTATCTCATTTGTGTAGAAGGGCCAAATAACTCATGGCTGCATATCCACAAATAAATTATGCCCATCCTCAATCATAAGTTCTTATTTTGTTAGTCTCTTCATTTTAATAGATTTTCTTTTTGATATTAATATTTTATGCAAATGATTGTAATTCTTAATATCAATTTTGTTATACCGACAGAAAATTCCTGGGAATTATGTTTACCTCTTTAAAAGGGAAATGCTAACAAAACATTCAGTACATATACCATTATCAGCAAAAGAAAAACTTAGAACTGTAATTCTTTTGAAAAAAGTTCATTCCATAAGACTTCATCGTGTCACATATGAAAAGGGAAAGGCATATGTTTGTCATTTTATGCTGTCTGATTCAGCATCATGGATGAAACTTTCCAATTCCCTTTTATATTCCCATATTCACTTTCAAAGGGCCTTCTTCTGATTTTGAGATTTAGACAGCCTACTTGACCCTGAAAAATCTAAGAATTAATTTTAGAAGCCCTAGCAACATAGTGTAAGCAGAAACTGAATAGGTCTAGAGAAAAAATCTCAAAAGACAAAATAGACAATTTAGGTTACGTGAAACAAAAAAAAATTTTATGTAAATGAAATCAAGGAAGATAGAATGAAAAAAAACTACTTTTGAAATGGGAAACTACTTTGCAACAAATATCAAAAATAAAAGTTTTACACAGAGAATTGGTGTAATGCTATAATACCATTTGCTCGTAGTTTATAGATTCAGAAACAAAAAGAATGGTATCAACAAGATTCTAGTTTACCTTCCCATTCCTATTTTGAGAAACTGAGATACAGAGAAGTCAAGTAAGTCACCAATTCACACAAAATATTATTGTACCAGAAGAAATGAAAAAAGGGATCATTTCAGAGAATCTTGGTTCCTATTCATGGTTATAGAATCAAATGAGCAGGATCAGAAGAATTTGAAGAACACTAACATTGTAAAGAAAAAGAACTTTGAACGACTTGAGAACTTTGAACAATACCGAGACCAAGATGATTGCAGAGGACTGATGATGAAACAAGTTGCCAACCTACTAAAAAAGAGGTGATGAACTGAAGATGAAGAGACATAATTTTTTTTTTATTCATGGCTGCTGGGTTTATTTGGTTTGCATGACAATGCTTATTTATTATAATAACTTTTTCTTTTTTTAATTGAGGAGATTAGGGGAAAATAGGGGTTTGGAACAGTGATTACCTATCTCTATACCCCCAAAAGGGCAATTTAAATATTTTTTGATGAAGAGAAGGACATTCAGAAGGAAACAAAGAAAAGCTGGACAATTTAGAAAGTAACATGTAGAATTTATTATGCACACATTTAATGTAAAATAAATGATAGGAAATTGAGATTGACATTTTCATAAGCAATCCTTTTGGTATTCTAAAGTTAATATGGCATTTAAGTTCAAAATAAAAAGAAACAAACAGAAAACAAAGTAAAATTCATAAGAACAACAACAACACTGAAAAACAAAATGAACAGAACAGTAAAAGGAAACTAAATTGGACAATAAAGAATCCAGTAATCATCTCAGACAACACATAATGAAATGTTTCCTCTTCCTCCTCGAAGATAGGCAGGGGACTCCTAGAGCAAGACGTTATCTATATTATCAGATGAAGTCATCCTACTAGTGGTTTTTGCATGTTTTCTTTGTTACAAAGGAATGTGTGTGTACACATATACATACATATGCATATACATACACACATCATATATGTATATATTAGTACATACATGTGTGTGTGCAGAGAAATAGAGAGAGAGAAAGTTGAGAACAAATAGAGAGTCTTAGAGTAAAAAAGACAAGAATTTTACTCCTATTTCATCTCTTACTAGCTAACTTGGACAAGTCATTGAACTTTTCTCATTTATATATCAACTTATTTAACATAACAATAACATTTTATCAATGTGAGTATTCTGCATTGATGCAGATTGTAACATCTCCAACACTTTAATAGATGGAATTCATGACTTGAGTTGTTACATCCAAAAACAAATTAATCATCAGCCTGGTAGCCAACCTTCTGGTGATATCCCTCTCCAAACTTAGCAAGTCTGGACATTGGGTGAATGCCATTTCTCGGTCAGTATTCAGAGCCTTTCCAACTTTACTGATAGATACTTGGAGGAACTTCACACGTCACAGAGGCATAAAATAGAACTTTAATAAAAGTGCATAATAAAAGTTCACATTGATATAGTTATTTAAACATTTATGCTTTTCTTCAAAATCCTTCTTAAGCATCATTATTTCTATTTTATAAATGAATAAACTAAGGCAAAAGAGAAGGCAAATTACATACTATGCCAAAATTATTTGACAGTAAAGTTAGAATTTGGGTTTTTGTCTTCTGACATCAAGTGGAGTAGTCTCTCCATTAAACTAATGTTCCAATGATCCTGGTTTTTTTTTTTTCTCTTTGAATCTCAGTTTCTTCATCTGTAAAATATTAGCCTAACATCCTTTGGATTTTGCTGTGAAGATAAAATTATGTAATGCAAAGAAAAATGTTTTGTACTTGTAATGCATCGTACACAAATAGACTAATACTAGTATTAAATTCCTTTCTTACAATAGCATCATAACAATTCTAGTAAGATTTATAGAAAATATAGAGACTTCAGTCCATAAACATGTTTAAATAGAATTCAAAATAACTAAAAGAAATATGTTCCCCATTTAATCAATTTCACATAAGGATATGGTTCACTATTGTCAGTAGGGTAAGTTTCCATTTCCAATCTAGTTTGCATTTTTTTTTTGACTCCTTTGTGAAGAGTGAAGGAATTAGATTCAGATGTTGATTCAAAATCTAAGTTGAATATGTACTAACTGGAGGACCTTGGACAACTCCCTTTACCTCTATCAAGCTATACCCTTATTTTGCCTGAATCCAGACCTCCACAACATTTTTTAAAACTATCATCTTACCATACCTCAACAAATTCCCTTTCCTGAATTCATTTATTTGCTGTCTTCCTCCATTAGAATGTAAGTTCTTTGAGCCTAGAGACTATCTTAATTGTTTATATTTCTTATTTTTCTATCCAATGCTTAGAATAGAAAATAAGCATCTACTAAATGCTCTATGAGCTAATATAGTTCAGATTGCTTATACCACTTTGCAAGTTTCCATGTCATTAAGCCACATACAATTTTCATTCTTCTAAGGTCTTACAATTCTATGATTTCTCAGACATGTAGGATTAAAGGGAGCATGTTGTTCAAAAGGGAAGTTTAAAAAAAAGGATACCCTCAATACATGCACAGGCCATTGTTTTTGTTGTTATATTTTTATTATTTTTCCAATTAACAGACATTATTTACTTCCCTCCTTCTTACCCCTCCCAAGCAGTAAAAACAACAACAAAAGAAAACACTCATATCAAATATTTGGGGTGTGTGTGTGTGCATGTGCACACATTCAGCCAGGTACAAAATCTGTCAATAATATAAAACAAGTCTTTAGTATTAAAACAACCTTCTCATCTATGCTAATCTCCAGAGGCAAGATTGCTATACTCATAATTCAGTTTTTGGTTTTGTTTCTTTTGAGTCCAAAGCTGTTATTTCAGCAGTGTAAGGAATTATAAACAAGAGATAGAGAGGATTAAAGGAAATAATTTGGATAATTTTGATTACATTAACTTAAAAGGATTTTGCACAAACAAAACCAATATAACCAAAATTAGAAGGAAAGCAAGAAACTGAGGAAAAATTTTTATAGAAAGTTTCTCTGACAAATGTGTAGAGAACTGAACCAATTAAAAAAAATTAGAAACATTTCCCCATTGATAAATTAAGTAATATACATGTGAAGTTTTCAGAAGATATCAAAGCTATTGAGTTATATAAAAATGTTCTAAATCATTATTTATCTTTTTTTAGATGTCATCAGATGATTTTATTTTTTATTAAAACTTTCTATTTGCAAAACATATGTATGGGTAATTCTTCAACATTGGCCCTTACAAAGCTTTCTGTTACAAATTTCCCTCCTAGTCCCCACCCTTCCCCTAAATGGCAGGAAATGCACTACATGTTAATTATGTTAAAATACTTGATAAATTGAATATATGTATACATCTTTCCACACTTACCATTGTTGTGCAAGAAAAATCGTATCTACAAGAAAAATAAATCAGAGAAAGGAAGCACAATGCAAGCAATCATCAATAGAGAGCATGAAAATGTTATGTTGTGGTCCACATTTCATATCCCTCTCTCTGGGTGTATGTGGCTTTCTTCACTGAACAATTGGAACTGGTTTGAAACATTTCATTGTTGAAGAGAGCCATGTCATCAGAAGTGATCATCATATAATCTTGTTTTTGCCGTGTATAATGATCTCCTGGTTCCGCTCATTTCACTCAGCATCAGTTCATGCAAGTCTTTCCAGGCCTCTCTGAAATCATCCTGCTGGTCGTTTCTTATAGAACAATAACATTCCATAACATTCATATACAATAATTTATTCAGCCATTCTCCAATTGATGGGCATCCATTCAGTTTCCAGTTTCTAGCCACTACAAAAGGGGCTGCCACAAACATTCTTGCACATGTGGGTCCCTTTCCTTCCTTTAAGATCTCTTTGGGATATAAGCCCAATAGAAACACTGCTGAATCAAAGGGTATGCACAGTTTGATAACTTTTTGAGCATATTTCCAAATTGTTCTCCAGAATGGTTGGATCCGTTCACAATTCCACCAACAATGTATCTGTGTCCCAGTTTTCCCACATCCCGGCCAACATTTGTTATTATCATTTCCTGTTATTTTAGCCAATCTGACAGGTGTGTAGTAGTACCTCAGAGTTGTCTTAATTTGCATTTCTCTGATCAATAGTGTAAATCATTATTTATTAAAGAAACACAAATTAAAACAACCCTGAGGAACCACCACATACCTATCAGATTGACTAATGTGACAGAAAAGGAAAATGACAAATGTTAGAAAAGATGTGGGGAAAAAATTGAGATACTTAAGCACTTTTGGTGGAATTGTGAACAGCTCCATTCTGGATAGCAATTTGGAGCTAAGCCCAAGAAGTATAAAAATTATGCCTATCCTTTGACTAAGCAATATTACTAGGTCTGTATCCCATGGAGACCAAAGAAAAATGCAAAGGATTCATATGTACAGACAAGTTATAATAGTTCTTTTTGTAATGTCAAAGAATTGGAAATAAAGGGGATGTTCATTATCTGGAAAATGGTTGAACAACCTACAGTATATGACTATTTGAAATACTATTGTGCCATAAGAAATGGCAAAGGGGATGGTTTCAGAAAAACTTGAATTCACATGATTTGAAATATAATTATAAGAAAAATATGTCAATTTATTCAGCCTACTAAAATGCAATTAAAATTTTAATAATGAGACTTTTTCACAAAATTCATTATTTGTACTAGTTGGGACCTATCTGTATCAAAAACTCAGTCATCCATAAGACCTCTCCTAGTGTACTCCTAGAATCATTCTTACCCAAGAGAAAGATCTTCATAATAGGTATTATGAAGCTGAGATCTCTCAGCCTCCATAGTTCCCTACTCTCACTTTCACCTGCAAGGCCAATCTCACAAGGCATACTTACTATAATACTGATCTGTACTTCTCATTCGAATCTCTTTTCTCTCAATGTGCATTGGTACAAAGTATTCTAGCCCTCACACTCACCTCCTTTCCCTTTCATCTTTTAGTCCATATATCAAATTTGACACTAGCCTTCAGCTTCATAATCATCCTTAAGCATTCTTTTTTCCCAAGCCAAATTCTAAAACACAATGCCAAAGTTCCCAAGCTCCACACTGTCATTCTGTGATCTTATACTCACCATCTAGACTAGCCTTTCAACCAATAAGGGAGAAAATTAATTATCTTTTTTTATCCTTTACTCCTGATACCTCTATTTCTCTATTAGCCTATCTCTATAGCTGGCTAGTTATACATATACATATACATATATATACATATATATGTATAAGGGTATATGTTTGTGTGTACATGCATATATTTCACTTCTCCTACTTGTTCATTGTCAATATGCTATATCCTACTTAGTCCTATTTCATGACTCTCTATTGCCCTTTGGGTAAGCAGAAACTGGAATTCTTTGGAATCTATGTCCCAAGTCTTGCATCCATAAAGCATAATGGAAGGAATATTGATGTTAAGAGGTTTGGGGTTTTCTTTTGAAAAGAAGCTGGGGGTACTTAAAATTACTATTCATTTCCAAATGGCAATTCAGCTCATTCTCTTTCCCTTCTTCAATTCTGTTTCTAATTCAGAATAGTAAGGAGAATAAAAATGCTTTTTTAAAAAGTATGTTGAAATCAAGAGGAAGGTCAAAGAAGGCATGGGAATGCTGCTTGGAGTGGATAGGATGGTAATAATAGATGATGGAGAGAAGACAGAATATTTAAATTTTTATTTTGCTTCTGTTTTTTTTTTCTACCAAGAAGAAAACCACCAATAAATGAAATATGCTCAGCTCTTATGTCATTAGACCCAAACAAACTATATCCCAAGGTGCTGAAAGAACATGAAGATCTTATGACTAAGAAACTGTTACAGTTCTTTGAAAAGTCATATGGAACAGGAGAAATGCTTTAGAACAGGGAAATAGTATCACAGATTTCTTTTCTTAAATTTTATTTATTTTATTATGAAGAAACAAGCATGTCTCTAACATAGTAGAATAGAAAAAAAAAGATGATTGTACATGAAACTGCAAATCTACTGTGTATAACTTGCTGTTTCTTTTAAATATATAACAAGGCTATCATATGCTTTCTTTTTTTTTCATTTTTCTTTCTTTCTCGTGACATAGAAATAGCTATTATTAGAAAGAACTATAACAACTATGTGTGTGTGTATATATATGTGTGTATGTATATATATACACATATATATGTGTGTGTGTGTATAAGTGTGTTTGTGTGTATGGATATATGTATGCATATATATATAAAATCTTACAGCTTTCAAAAATAAGAATGTCTTTAAAAAAACCATGCTGTATTTAGCTTAAAAAATTGAAGATGGGAGAAATATGATAACTGTTTCCAATATTTGGAGGAATGAGAACTAGTTTCTTCACCCTACAGATTAAAACTATGAGTAATGATTAAAAGTAGCAAAAAGATACATTTAGGCTAAATATATGGCAAAATGTCCCCAAAATTAAAACTCTCCTAAAGAAGAATAAGCTGGTCATTGGGTCCCATTATTGAAGATTGAAGTCAGAGATTAAATTATCAATTATCAAAAATTTTGTAAAGATTGCTGATGAGGCAGAGGATTCATTAAATAATTTTTGGAATCCCTATAAACTCTGTGTGAGGAAGGAGAAGGGATTGATGAATTTATTGTCTCAATTAGTGAAATTGTCTTTTGTCTTTTAAAACCCACTATTCTGCTTCTACTGGGGACTGTGGATAGAGAATTGGGAACAGAGGCAGGAAGACCTGAGTTCAAAGTCTGCCTCTCAATCATGTCACAGGTCACTGTGACCCTGGAAAAGTCATTTAACTATTAAGAGTTCTAAGTGATTCTAAGACATGCAACTTTCACAATTATTACCAGTCTAATTTGATAGAGGAAGAGCTTTTTTAGGAATCCATTTTAGCAAAGGTCTATTCCCTATCCTTGTCCCTGTAATAGTGACTCTAGAGAGGTAGAAGACTCCTGGTAATATCTATCAAGATATTCAAATCAGGTATTATTTAATTGGTTATTAATTTTAACTATTTCTACAAAACTTTTAATAGTATTTGAATTGGTTCATTACTGGCTTTTAATTGGTCAATCTAATAACTGGTCATTTTAGCAAAAACATCTGAACTAATTATGCATATGGAATTGTAATGTATAAGAGAGGTTTAATCTCTTCCAATGGTATTACACATGAATAGTGGCCTAACTTTTTAGGACTAATTCGGAGACTTTTTAAATGATTGGTTTTTCTGATAATTTCCCAACATTTATCTCTATATGTTCTCTAAATATTCATATGGAAAGTAAAATCAATGCTCCAGTAAAAAAGTGAGAGAATATAACACATAACTTAGGAATCTAAGTGGGATTCATTGAAAAATATACTGCAGCTGACTGGATTCCAAGAGGAGAGAGAAGTGTTTTGAAAGGCAACCACCTGTTATGTTCCTCCTCAGGCTATGATATGTCTTTATAATTCCACACTGACGATGAGTTCCCAAATGTGTGGGGGACCAGTAACATTGCAATCTGTAGTTGGATTGTTATTTCTCTTCATTTTGGTCCAGCCATGTGACTTTACTGGTATACGGAAATTCTATTGAGGAAACTCCCTCTACAAATTTAGATAAGCAGTATTCTGTTACTTGAATCTTAAGAAAGTATTCTGGGACAATGAGGATTAAATGATTTGCCAAAATGCATATATATATATATATACATACAAAATACATACATATATATATACATGCACATACAATAAACATATATACACATTATATAAATATGTACAATCAGTATATGTCAGAGATGGGACTTGAACCCAGGACTTTCTGACTTCAAGTCTAATTCCGTCCACTATTAAATAATAGTGTCACTCTGCACAGTGACAAAGAGTTCCCAGATGGGTAGAAGTCTCATAGCAGTAAATTTTAGACTATGTTACCCTTGATTACATACAGAGCAAAAGCTTCCTTTCTCATTTATCTTACCATTAAAGCCTTACTCTTGATTTTTCACTAAAGATTTGGAAGGAACTGGTTGATCATTTGTTTTTTATACAGCTCAATCTTGGCAACCTTAAAAAGCTAATGTTATATCAGGGTGGGTAATCTTCCTGGTATAAATTCTACTATTTGTCCTGGGAATAATCTTTAAGAAGTTTTTATTACATTAGATTTAGCAGAGGCAGAGCCAGGATAGTGGAGTTGCTGAGCTCTACCCAAATTATTCCTAATTCCTTTAAATAATGGCTCTAAACAATTTTTAGAACATCAGAACACAGAAAAAAAATGGAACGGAACATTTTCCCACTGAAGACAACTTGGAAGATCAGCAGGACAGGTCTGGGGCACTAAGGTGGGAATCCAATATGCAGTCCCATTGCAGGCTGTACCAAGGCAGTTCCAGCTTCAGTCCCTGCCCAATTGATAGCAAAGCAGGAACTGTCCATGGACCTCTGAATCAGCAGCATTACTAATGGTTTCTAGACCTCTCATTCCAGAGACACCAAAGCCTACTTGGAACATTAGCAGGAAAGGATTATAAGAAGGCTGAGAAGACCTTGAGAAACCAGCAAACCAGGATGGATGTGAGTAGCAAGCAGTAAGTAGTGGCAACAGCTTCCAGAGACTGCTGCTCACAGGAAGTCTCTTTACCAATAATGAAGAAAGACTCTCTTGGTTTAGCACACTGGAACTTAGAGCCATAGTTCCAGGGTAGACAAGGGTACTTGTGGTCAAGTTTTCAGTTGCATACAAGAAGCAAAGCAAATTATTTTATTTTGTTGATTTGTCCTTGGGTCAATTCAGCCTATGTTCTATTGATAAAGAAAGCCACTGGAAGGGATCTCCCAGGCTGTCTCATTTAAGTCCAGTTTCTTTGAGGATTCATTAGAGCAAGTGAATATTTCTGCCCAACATATCTACATGAAGAGGTTACTTTTAATACTGAGTTAATCCCAGCATTTTGAAAAAAAAAAGAATTTGAAAGACAATAAGGGCCTTACCCAAAGTTTCACAAGTGATCACAGACAGGATTTCCACTCAGATCTCCTGACTCCAGAGATTTTTTTTCCTTTACACCATGGATTAAATGACTAAAATAGCAGATAGTTAACGGCAACGGAGAAATACATGTTCAATACCTCAATTCTTAGGTCTTCTCTCTTTCCTGCATACCATACTTTTTCCCCCTACTTTTTGGTATTACTTGAGGACTGTGAAGTATCACAGACTATCAGAATTAAGCAGATAGAAACAATTTTGGGGGGGGGGGGCCTAAGCTAATTATCTCTTCAGAATTTAGAATGGTCTTTACCAATTACAATTCTATCAGACCATGAAATAATTTATGTGTCATTATTTCATTGAATATAATTACAATAAATTTTCCATGAATTTTTAAAAACATGCATTTTAGTATTCTCTAAGTGTTAAATTATCTCCTCTCTCCTTAAAATAAATAAATTATAAAATATGCCAGTACCAAAACAATGCAATGTTTCATAGTAATAATGGTGATGATGACAATTTGCTGTTGTTCAGTCATATCAGTTTTGTTCAATTCTTCATGACCTCATTCTGGATTTTCTTGGAAAAGAGTGAAGTGGTGTGCCATTTCCTTCTCCAGCTTATTTTACAGATGAGTAAGACAAAGAGTTAATTGACTTGCCCAATGTCACACAGCTAGTAAATGTCTGAGGCTGGATTTGAATTTCGATCTTCCTGAAACCAGGTCCAGGGTGTACTAATCACTGTACTACCTACCTGTCCTGATAGTACTTTCAGATTTGCAATGTGCTTTTTAAAACTTTTTTATTTTATTTTTTAAAGAATTTATTTATTTTTTATATATATTGCTTTATGAATTGGGAGAGAAAAATCAGAGCAAAAAAGAAAAAGCATGGAAGAAAAAAAAATCACAGAAAAAAAGAAGTGAACATAGCATGTGTTGATTTAAATTCAGTCTCCTTAGTTCTTTTTTCTGGATACAGATGGCATTTTCTTTCCAGTTTTATTGGATCACTTTGGTTCACTGAACCACTGAGAAGAGCCAAGTCTTTCATAGTTAATCATTGCAGATTCTTGATGTTATTGTACACAGTGTATTCCTGGTTTGGCTTGTTTTGCTCAGCCTCAATTCATGTAGATCTTTTCAGGCCTTTCTAAAATCAGCTTGATCTTCATTTTTATAGGACAATAATATTCCATTATCTTCATATACCACAACTTATTCAGCCATTCCCCCAACTGATGAGAATTTACTAATTTTCCAATTCTTTGCCACAACAAAAAGAGCTACTACACAAATAGGCCCCTTTTCCTTCTTCATGATCTCCTTGGGATACATACCCATTAGAAGCACTGCTGGGTCAAAGAGTAGGCACAGTTTGATAGCCCTTTGGGCATAGTTCCAGATTACTCTCCAAAATGGTTGGATCATTTCACAACCTCACCAACAATGCATTAGTGTCCCACTTTTCCCCCATCCCTTCCAATGTTTATCATTATCTTTTTCTGTTATTTTAGCCACTCTGAGAGGTGTGAAGTGTATATGTCAAAGTTGTTTTAATTTGTTTAAATCACTACTCTAATCAGGAGTGATTTATAGCATTTTTCTTTTTCTTTTTTTTTTCCCTTAGGCAATTGGGATTAAGTGACTTGCCCAGGGTCACACATCTAGGAAGTGTCTGAGCCAGATTTGAACTCAGGTCGTCCTGACTTCAGGACTGGGGCTCTAACCACTGCACCACCTAGCTGCCCCCATTTATAGCATTTTTATATGACTATGAATAGCTTTAATTTTGTCATCTGAAAATTGTCTGTTTAATATCCTTTGACCTGCAATGTGCTTTAACTTATATTTTCTCTTTTGATCACTAATCTTTAGAAATTTTTAAAACAACTATCTGAATGGACAGTTAGGTCCAGTTTCTTTATGGAGTTATTAGAATAAGTGAATATTTCTGCCCAGTTTATACTCACATGAAGAAGTCAATATGATATGCTTCCCCAAAGTTTATACTAAATAGTACTTTTCACATGTGCTTTTGTTTCAGATTTTTCTTCATATAACTGTTTCCAACAGCTGTAGAAACAAAGAATAATTCAGTTCTTTCTTTGGTTTTATCATTCTGATTGGGAGAATCAATTTCTCTTGGTAATGCAATATTTCTTTGTCTGCTTTGTCAATTGTTTTTGTATTGAATTGTCTTTCCACTTTAGTTCTCTGGTCCCTTTTCTTTTGAATTTTCCTTTAGTTTTACATTCCCGTCCCATTCCACCCCCAAAATATTTCAGCTCTTTGAAAGGAGAGACTTGCCATGCCTACCCACAACTCCCTCCCAACAGCAACCTCAACAATCACAAAATAAAAAATTCTATTTTGGTTGTGGGCTTTAGATATTTATTTTTTTGCTCTGGAGTCACTACATATATTTCATGGTCATATTTCTTTTCAGTTGCAATCCTACTACTTGGTGTTGCTGGTATTCTTAGTGGCCCGTTTTGCCCCCATCTTTCAGTATGTTCTGTTGTCCCCTATCAGCTTCTTTGGTGATTTCATTCTTCAATTTCTATATGATCATATCAGAACCTTTTGCTACCAGGTAGTCAAAGAATTATAACTTGTGTGCCCTGTTCCGCTTTCTGCACATGATTATTAGCAAGTGCTGAAGGAAGCAGCATCCTTAAACCAGCCAGACGTTTCCAGGGCTACATGTGTCTATGTACTATATGTGAGCATATTTTTTATTTTAAAATGACTGATTTAATTTAAAGGAAAATCTATCTTAAAATAATATTTAGACACATAAAGTCACTGTAGTTATAAATGTGGTCTTGGCTAACCACAAGGGAAATTTTGAAACAAGTCCCTTCCTCTACTAGTTCATTTTAGATTGAGTGATATTACAAATATAAATTCAAACAGTTATGTACCACAGATATCATGCAATTCATTATAAAACTTATAATTATCAATATAATTAATTTTATATGAAATTCTGAATATTGCCAGACATTTTCCATTTGTGATAGTTTTCTGAAGTGAAAGTGCCTTTTCTTGTCCATTTCTTCATGTTCAAGAACATTTTAACTCTCCCTCTTAAATGTTCATTATTTTATAATTGTAATTTGAATACATACTTGTCTTGAGAGAAAGGAAAAATAGAGGCAACAAAGGAAATGAAGATTTATAGCTGTAAGTGTCATGCAGATTTCTGCCTTGCAATTCATAAAGCATGATAAAACATTTATTGGATGTTATCTTTAAAATGTGGAGAAAGTCATGATTAAGAAAAGTCTGAATAAACTCTTTAGAATAAAAGGAGCTTTGAGAACTGATATAGGAAACCTAATGAGCCAGGAGTTTACTTAACTTTATGGCAGTCTTAATGATGAAGATAAAGACACAATTCCAAAGTCCTTATAGGTGCCCTCTGCAGATAAAGTTCTCAGTAATCTTAGCTAAAATTAGCTAGCTAGTCAAGGATATGATGTAAATGTGATCATGTCATGTCTCCACACAAAAAGTGAAATGAAGAGAACAGGCAATGACTTTAAATCAGCACCCAAAACTATTTATGCCTCCAATAAAATTGCTCCCAAACTTATATTTGCCCACCCTAACCACCAGTGAATGCTAGGCCATCATCTCTAAATATCTGGGGAATAGTGTCTCACTGTGACTTCCAACTCATCATGTCTAAAACCAGATTTCTGTATTTCTACTCTAACTAGCTCTATGTCTGGATTTGTTAATTTCTATATTCATTTGACTTCCTAATCACACTCCCCAAAGAAGGTTTTTCCAGACTATCTCTAAACAAGGACTCCATATCTACCACCATATCTTTGAGCAGAAGACTTGCTTTAGTGGCAAGATAAAAACTACCTGATTTGAACTTCAGTCATTCAATATTTATTAAGGGTCTGCTATGTACTAATCACAGTCCTAAGCCCTTGGAAAGAAAGGTAAAGGACAGTAGTCTCTACTTTGCAGGAGCTCATATTCAAATGGAAGAAAATGACCCATAAAAAGAAGCTGAAAGGCATGATGGGGGAAAAGGAAAGATGCTCAGTGAGGAGGACTTGATGAAGACCTAAAATCTAGGTGGGAAAATCTGAGGTGTCTGAATGTCTTTAAATGGAGCTCCTCTCAGAGGAGCTATCTGTCATTCACTCCAGTCAGAGGTAGGGAAGAGCCCAAAGGGCAAGCAGTATTGATAGGTGGTCCAAAGATGATGTGCTCTTGAAAGAAAATAACTATCTGGAAGCAATAATGAAATCCAAGTGACCAACCACAATAGACCCTTTCTTCTCCCCTCCCTTAAACTTCTCTTTACTCCTCTATTTCCCACAAAGACTGTAATAACAGTCTTTATCTTTCTGTCCATCCTCAGCACTTAACAAAGTACCTGGCACATAGTAGACATTTAATAAATGATTATTTACTGACTAATCTACCTAATCCTTCTAACACTTTGTAGCATTAGAAAGTGACCTAAGTATCCTAGACTAAACTTTCACCACTTGAAACTTTTTTACCCCATTTGTTCTTGTCTCCTCCATGGTCATATGACCATGAAAAAAACATGTAGTGACTCCAGAGCAAAAGTCCTCCATGGACTTTTCCCCACGCCCTACTATCTATTACCCCATTTTTATTGAATTCTCTACCTTCAAATATAAGGTTTTTCCTTTTTCCTAAAACAAACCCAAAATGTGACCCCATTTGATATTTTCTTGGCAGAAATACTTAGTGATTTACCATTTTCTTCTCCAGTTCATTTTACAGTTGAAGAAACTGATTTAAGCAGGGTTAAGTGACTAGTCACAGATCGCACAATTAGTATCTGAGGTCAGATTTTAACTCATTTAGCCAAATCCTGACCCAAGACCTGGCACTCTATCTGCTATATACCTTCTATAACAACAACAACAACAACAACAACAATAATAATAATAATAATGCTTTAAATTTTACAAAGTATTTTGCATATAGTATCTTATTGACCCTCATAGCAACCCAACTAGTTAAATAGTAACCCTATTTTACAGAGGAGGAAACTAAAAAATAGAGAAGTTAAGGGATTTGTCCCTTATATAACTAGTGTTTGAGACAGAATTTGAACTCAGGTCTTTCTGACTCCAAGACCAGCCCCTTGTGTATTGTACCACATAGCTATCTGTAGGAACATGTTCATGCCTCTTCATAGTCAACATTAATTATTTCTTGTTTATGGTCATGTTTTACAATTTTTGAAGTGAGAAATAAAATGTCATAGTTATTTTAAAATTTTTTTATTTCCCTTAATATTGATTATTTGGGAAGCAGAGCCAAGATGATAGACAGGGCAGGAATGTGGCATTTTCCCTAATTCCCCTTCAAAAAACTTTAAAATACCATCTGAAAATGAATTGTGGAATAGCAGAATCAACAAGAGGAAGAAGTAAAACAATTTTTCAGGCCAAGATAACTTAGAAGGAAAGGTATGTGTTACTATGATGAGAGTTTAGCATAGTCCACTGCTGACCATGTCTCAGTAAGTTAGTACAGGGATGATTAAATCACCAGAAGACACTAGCAAGCTATTCCAAACTCTTTAAGATAAAAATTAATGAGCTAATGGAGGAAATAGCCAATAAAACTATACTAGTTTGACTTCTCAGTTTTCCTTTTTAGAACTATATAACTCTAACCAAAAAAAAATTAAACAAGAAACATTTTAAGGGAATGAATAAAATTTTAGAAAAGTTAGATATGATAGGATTCTGGAGGAAATTGAATGGGAATAGAAAGGAACATATCTTTTTTTCAGTGGCACAGTGAGCCTGAACAAAAATTGGCTATGTATTAGGACAATAAAAACCTCACAACCAAATGTAGGAAAATAGAAATATTAAATGTATCTTTTAAATTGAATAAAAGGCCATGGGAAAATAGATTAAAATTAACTGGAAACTAAATAATTTAATGCAAAAGAATAAATGGAATAAATGGGCCAAAGAGAAAATCATAAAAATAAATATTTTGTTAAAGAGAATAACAGTAAGGCAGCATATCAAAATTTATGGGTTGGTACCAAAGAAGTATTGGTGGGGGGAGGTCATATCTCTAAATGTTTACATCAATAATTTTAAAAAAAATAGATCAGTGAAATGGGCATAAAACAAAAAGGGGATATGAGATATTTTAAATTTATTTTAATTTAAAATAGATTTTTAAACTATAATTTTTAAAATATTGAGTTCAAATTCCAAAAAATGGGGATAGAATTTAAACATAAAGGGTGATACTATAGACAAATTATAGAAGCATATAATAAGGTCTATGAATAATGAAAGAATTCATGGCCAAACAAGAGGTAGAAAGCACAGTAAAATGTGAAATGAATAAGTTTTACCACATTAAAAAGATTTTACATAAACAAAACCAATGAAAGCAGGATTAGAAGGAAAGAGAAAGCAAAGGTGGGGGGGGGCGGGAATAGTTTCTCTGATAAAGACCTCATTTCTCAAATATATAGAAATCTGAGTCAAATTTATAAGAATATGTCATTCCCTAATTAATAAATGATCAAAGGATAGGTACAGGCAGTTTCAGATGAAAAAAAATCAAAGCTTCTGCAGTCACATGAAAAGTGTTTTAAATCACTAATGATTACAATAATGTAAATTAAAAACAACTCTGAGGTACAACGTCATACCTATCATATTGACTAATATAACAGAAAAGGAAAATGACAAATATTAGAAGGGAAGTGGGAAAATTGGGACACTAATGCATTACTGGCAGAAGTGTGAAGTGATCCAACCATTCTGCAGAGTAATGCGGGACTCTGTCCAAAGACTATAAAACTATACATTCCCTTTCATCCAACAATTCCACTTATTGATCTGTATCCTAAAGAGATTTTTTTAAAAAAGAAAAAGACCCTATATTTTTAAAAATATTTTTAGTATTTCTCTTTGGCAAAGAGTTGGAAATTGAGAGATACCCATCAGTAGGGGAATGGTTGAATGGCATGTGGTATATGATTATGATTGAATAGTATTGTGCCTTGAGAAATGATGAATAGAATACTTCTGAATATACCTGGAAAGACTTATATGAACTGATTCAAAGTGAAATGAGCAGTACCAGGAGAATATTGCACAAAGGAACAGTAATATTGTATGATAATGAACTGTGAATGACAGCAATTCTCAAAAATTCAGATCCAAGACAATTCTTAAAAATTTATGACAAAAATATTATACACCTTGAGAGAAAGAACTGATGATGTCAGAATTCTGATCAAAGCATATGATTTTATATATATATATATATATATATATATATATATATTGAGGGGGGTCTGTTTTCTTTCACATGACTAATATGGAAATATGTTTTGCATTACTGCACATGTATAACCTATATCTAATTGATTGTCTTGTAAATGAGAGGGGAGTATAGATAAAGAAAGAGAGAATTTGGAACTCAATTTTTAAAAATCTACTGTTAAAAGTTATTTTTATATGTAATTGGATAAAAACAAAATATTTAAAAATAGTGAAGATTTATTTCATTAATAGTTGGAAATTATTTTTTTTTGAGAATGCTTATCATTTGACCATTTATTTACTGGAAAATAGATCTTGAAGTAACAAATTTATATAAGTTCTTGGATATCAGATCCTTAACATATATATGATGCAAATACTTTTTTCTGATCAATTGATTTTCTCATTATTTAGTTTATTTAGATAGTGTGATTTCATGTTATCAAAATTGTCTATTTTATGACTAGTTCAATTGCTTCTGTGGTTAAAAACTTACCTCTTTGAGAAGTGAAAGCCATTTGATCTTATTAACTTCTAATTTTTAATGGTATAATAGTACAATCTTTGACATTCAGGGCACATATACATTTTTTTATCTGTAATATTTAATTTTTCCCATTATAAAATATTTTTATTTAAAATTTTAAGCTTCAAATTCTGTTTCTCCCTCTCTCCCTCCCTTGCCCCATCCTTGAGATAGTAAGCAGATATATGTTATACATATGCAATCATGTATAAACATTTCTATATTAGTCATTTTATGTAAGAATACTTGAATAAAAGGAAAAAAATAAATAATAGCAAGCTTCAGTCTGTATTCAGTTAATGTCTGTTCTTCCTCTGCAAGTAGATAGTATGTTTCATCATTAATCCTTTAGGACTTTTTTGGACCATTGTACTATGAAGAATAGCTAAGTCATTCATAGTTCTTCATTGATTATTGTTATTGTGTACAAAATTCCCTTGGTTCTGTTCACTTCACTAATATATATTCATGAAAGTCTTTCCAGGTTTTTTGAAATCATCCTGCTTGTCATTGCTTATAACACAATAATATTCCAATGCAATCATATATCACAGCTTATTTACCAATTCCCCAATTTATAGTACTTTTGGTTTCTATAAGAAAAAGAGTTAATATACATATATACATATATGTATGTGTATGTGTATAAATAAGCCCTTTTCCCTTTTTTTGAAGGTCTTTGAGATAGAGACCTGGCAGTGGCATTGCTGATGAAAGGGCATGTACAATTTTTTTTTAGTCCTTTGGACATAATTCTGAATCGCTCTTCAGAATGGTCGGGTCAGTTTACAACTCCACCAACAATGCATTAGTGTCCCAATTTTCCAATATCCCCTCCAATGTCAAATTTTTCCTTTTTTGTCATATTAGTTACACTGATAAGTGTGAGGTGCTACTTCAGAGTTGTTTTAATTTGAATTCATCTGATCAATAGTGATTTAGAGCATTTTAATATTATTATAATTTTAATTTCTGACTTAAAACTGCCTTTTCATATTCTTTTGGCCATTTATCAATTGAGGAATTACTTGTATTTTTTTCTTACAAATTTGAGTCAAAATTCTATGTATTTGAGAAATAAAGTCTTTATCAGAGATACTTGGTGCAAATGTTTTGGTTTTGGGGTTTTTTTTTTTTCAGTTTTCTACTATCCATACAATTTTGTTTACATTGGTTTTGTTTGTGCAAAAACTTTTTTTTAATTTTATATAATCAAAATTATTTATTTTATATTTTGTGATGATTTCTATATCTTCTTTGGTCCTAAATTCTTCCCTTATCCATAAATCTGACAGATAAACTATTTCATGCTCCTTTAATTTGCTTACGGTACTCCTTTGTGTATATATCATATACAGAATTTGAGCTTATCTGATTATATGGTGTGGAATTTTAATGTATATATAGTTTCTGCCATTCTGTTTTCCAGTTTTCTCAGCTGTGTTTGTTAAATAATGAGTTCTTCTTACAGAAGCTTGAATCTTTGGGTTTGTAATATACTAATTACTATGATATTTACTGTTAGGTAGTTTGTACCTATTCTACTCTTCTGATCCACCACTCTATTTTAAAGCCAGTACCAGATCATTTTGATAATTATTGCTTTATAATACAGTTTGAATTCTGGTTGTATTTTTCACCCTAGATTCCCTTAAAATCCTTGAACTTTTATTCTTCCAGATGTATTTTATTATTTTTCTAGTTCTGATAAATTTTTTTGATAATTGGGTATGACACTGAATAAATCTATTAATTTAAGTACTATGTTGACTATGCCTACCCATGAGCAATTGTTATTTCTCCAATTGTTTAGATCTGGCTTTATTTGTATGAAAATGATGTTTTTAGTTACATTCATATACTTTCTTGATTAGTCTTGGCAGGTGGATTACCAAATATTTTCTATTATTTACAATTATTTTAGATGGAATTTCTCTTCCCGTCTCTTCCTTTGAAATTCTAGACCTTTAGTTGTCAAAATAAATCTAATGATCCAGCTTTATAAATGATCCCCTTGACTTTATATTTTAATTTAATTTTTATTAATTCAAACATTTTCTCTCCCTCCTCCAAGAAAATTTAAAAAAAAAAGAAATAAGGAGAGAGGAAGAGAGAAAGAAAGAGGAAAAGAGAGAGGGGAAAGTGGGGGTGGGAAGAAGGAGAGAATATTCTAAGTGTAATCTAAGTCCACTCTACCACCTCACTTTGAAAATATAAGTAGCATTTTTCACCATGAGTGCCCTGAAATTGTGATTGGTCATTGCATTAATAAGACTTATTATGAATTGCAAAGTTTCTGGTTTTTACAAATTGTTTTTATGACATAAATTGTTCTAGTGGTTCTTTCTATTTCACTCTTCATTTGGTTTATATAAGTTTGCCATCTTTCTCTTAAATTGACCCCTTTATTATTTTTATAGCATTTGTTTATATAATATCATTTGTTCATCTATTTCCCAGTTGATGTGCCCCTCTTACTTTCCAGTTTTGTTTTGGGTGAATAGACCAAATAATGAAATCACTGGGCCAAAGGCTATGCACAGTTTAAAAACTTTTGAAGTTTATTCTAAATTGCTTTACAAACCATTTATAACAATTCACAATTGTACTAAAAGTGCATTAGCATACCTAGTTTCCATAAAATTAACAAAATTTGTCATTTTCTCTTTTTTTCTGCTTTGCCAATCTAATGGATGTGAGATAGAAGTTCAGAGTTGCTTTAATTTGCATTTCTTTGATAATTAATGAAGCATGTAAGAGAGGCAGAATAATGCAATGCATAGACAACTAGACTCAAAAGACTTGGTTCAAATCTCACTTCAGTGTTCAAGGCAACTCTCTATCATTAATTATTTGCTTAAGAGAGTACCAACCTGTATTTGTAGAGATAATTTCTTTATCTAGGATTTCCTTATATCAGTGAAATCACAAACACAGTCTATCTCCTCTCTGTAGTCTTTATTTCTTTAAAGAGTATTTTGTACTTACATGTATTTAGTTTGTCTTGGCAGCTTGATTTTCATATATTCTATAATTTTGCACAATATAGCCATTTCTATTATTTCCTCTTAAATTTGTTTATACTCTATAGAAATAAGATTTTAGAGGGATTTATTTTGTGTCCTGCTTTTTTACTAAAACTATTAATTATTTCAATTCATTTCTTTGCTGATTCCCTCAGGTTTTCTAAATAAAATATGTCCACAAGTCAGGCTACTTATTTCTTATCATTAAGTCTATTAATTTATGCCTTTGATTTTGTTCTCTTCTCAATCATATTGCTAGCATTACTAGAATTAGGTCAAGTGACAGAAGGGATAATGAGCATCTCTATTTTACATCTTTATTTTGGGGGAAATCTAATGTTTCCTCATTAAAAATGATGCTAGCTTTTGTGTATGTGTGTGTATATGTGTATATTTATATATGTATACATATATACATTCATATATGTGTGTATCTATATATATATGTATATGCTTATTAGATAAAAATAACTGCTGTGCCTTGGTTTATAGAGATTTTAATGTAAATGAATATTGTACTTTGTCAAAGGCTTCTTCTGCATGTATTGATAAAATTATATGACTTAAAATAGTTTTTGCTTTTAATATGATTGTTAATTATTTTCCCAATATTGAACATCCCAATTCTGATATAAATCCAACTTCATCAGAGTGAATAATTGTGTACTCATACACATATATATGTTTATATGTGTGTATGTGTTTATATATATGTGTGTATATATATATACAGATAGATATTTTTAGTTTTTTGTAAACATTTGAATTTTTTATGTTAATATTCATTAGCCTTATAGAGAAAATCCTTTTCTGTGATCATTGTGCTATAAAATACACTATGAACTATGCCCACAGGGATATTAAACCGTGCATACCCTTTGATCCAGCACTGTCTCTACTGGGTTTGTATCCCAAAGAGATAATAAAAAAGGGAAAAGCAAAAATGTTTGTAGCAGCCCTTTTTGTAGTGGCAAGAAACTGGAAACTGAGTGAATGCCCATCTGTTGAGTAATGGCTAAATAAGTTATGGCATATGAATGTTATGGAATATTATTGTTCTATAAGAAATGATCAACAGGATGATTTTAGAGAAGCCTGGGGAGACTTACCTGAACTGATGCTAAGTGAAGTGAGCAGAACCAGGAGATCAATTATATGTGGCAACAACAAGATTATATAATGATCAATTCTGATTGATATAGCTCTTTTCAGCAATGAGATGATTCAGTCTAATTCCAATGATCTTGTGATGGAGAGAGCCATCTGCACCCAGAGAAAGGACTCTGGGAACTGAGTGTGGCTCAACATAGTATTTTCATTTTTGCTGCTGTTGTTGTTTACTAGCTTTTTATTTTCTCTCATTTTTTTCCCTTTTTGATCTAATATTTTTTGTGCAGGCTGATAAATATGAAAATATGTATAGAAGAATTGCACAAATTAAACATATCGAGAGTGGTAGGGAGAAGAAAGGGAGAAAAAAATTGGAACACAAGATTTTGCAAAGATAAATATTGAATATTATGCATATATTTCAAAAATAAAAAGCTTTTAAAAAAAGAAAAATATAAAACAAAATACAGCATGGATATTCCTGTGTGCTCTGCTTAAAACAGCTTTGCTTAATTTCCATCTATCTAAATCTTGCTCATCCTTAGGGTTTATCTTAAATGTCATCTTTTCCATGAAGGCTTCCTTGATCACCCTTAATAAAAGTTCTCTCTTACTCTTTTGAAATATTCTGGTCTTTTGATTATACAGTTATAACACATATTACAAACTATGTGTTTTATTAGAGTTATTGCTCTTACATTTCTTCCTTTCCTTAAAAGATTATAAACTTTTTAATGATATATGTCATAGCTTATATTTGTATATAATAATTAATAAATTTTGAATGAGTGCATGAATAAATGAATTAATAGGCTAAAGGGAAAAATTAATTCCTATATCAAAGAAAGTGAATCTAACTGATACAGGGGATAGAGGAATAGAGTGCCAGAACAGGAATAAGGAAGATTCATCTTCCTGACTTCATATCTAGCCTCAGCACATACTAGCTGTGTGACTCCGAGCAAGTCACTTAACCCTGCTTGCTTCAGTTTCCTCAACTTTAAAATGAGCAGGAAAAGGAGATAGAAAACCACTCCAATATCTCTGCTAAGAAAACTTCAAATGTGGTCATTAAGAATTGTACAATTGAATAACAACTATGGACTCTTCCTTAGATGTGGTGACAGTATATTCTCTATGACCTTGCAATAAAGTTTAATATATCATCAGTAGCAGTTAACATGAGGTGTTTCTAGGATAAGTTTTGCTAGATATGAGAGACTCCAATCTTAATTAACTCTAGCTGGGACTACTTATAACTTTGAGTGAAAGGAGACACACAAAAAGGTCCATTAATTCCAAAATTTCATTCCAGGGTTTTGCCTTTGTATGCCCTGAAGATAGTATGTTTTTCCCTGCTGTTCTTTGATTTCTTCTTTTTTTCCAGGTTTAAAAAATTTATTAGGAAAAAAGTTTGTCTAAAATTAGCTATATAATCACTTTGCCCTTGTCTTCAAACATAGTATATTTGTGTTGAACAGGTTAGAACCCTGAGGTAAATTCTAGTTTAAAACTTGAAAAAGTTCCACAAAGCGATCCTAGCAAGATTGCTGCTGGTGAACTGTGGTCAGTTAGTGTTTGCCTTTATTTGCAACTTATGTTCCTAAGCCAGTTTTATCTTCAGAGCAGTAGGACATGCTGTCAACATTGGCCAGCACTTCCACTGCCATATGCTCACCTGACTGTGACTTGAGCTTTTAATAGTGAATGAAAACTGGTCACATTACCACACATATGTTTTCATGCAACTAGTATTTAAAATTACTTTTTACCATGTCCACGACTCTGGACTGGGAAGTAATGCTTCAGTGACTGAGATAGTTAACAGCTTCCTATACAGACCTTTTTGTATTCTGTGCTATGTTAAAGGACTCCTTTCATCTTGAAAGTTTTATCATGTACAAGGCTATTAACATTATGAGGATAGGTTGAAGCATGAATAAATCCTGAGACTTACTGATGATGTCATTATGCTGGTCAATAAAATACATAGAAGCAAGAGTTTTTCATGCTACCAGGATCAGCTAACTAAATCAGGATACACGAGCAATTAACTCTTTAATTAAGATGAATGAGTGACATTAGCCCTCCTTAAACTCTGCTCGTCAGCATTTACAAATAGAAAAAGACGGATGTCTCCTTCCCAAGAAATGTAGGTTTTATTTTTCATTCCTCGACAGTGTCTCATTCTTCCCACTTTGTAAACAAATCCACTAAAATGCATGGATAAGAATAGATATTTTAACAGATCCATTCAGTAAGTGGCATTCTTTATCATTTAAAGCCCCCACATTTGAATTGATGGCCTTCATCCAACCATCTTTATCTTCATTATAACTAAATAGCTTTGGTTTTTCCCAATTTTCCCCTTTCACATGAGGAAGGTTCTAGCCAAAATTCTGCAACCAAGTGAATGTCCTTATGGAAATCCTGACCTGATACAATTGGGGAACTCAGTTGCATTGTAGAAGAGCTACAAAACTTGATTGAGAAACTTGGTTTCTAGTCCTACCTTTAATGTTGAGTTCAACAAATCATTCAGTCTCTGAAGGCTTTGGAGGCTAAAGTAGTTTATCTCTAAGGTTTCTTCCAATTCAACAATTAAATAATTCTATTTTCATATTTTATACCATCTGATCCAAATGTATAATGTAAAAAGAAAGAAAAAAATTTCAAGTAGCTTTGGGGCTCACAATCCATTCAGACAATACATAAGTAATATTCACAGCCGTTTACAAAATATATTGTATTTTTTAAAATTAAATTAATAAAAATGTTCCCAAATTACCAGTATAAATCAAAATCATATGAAATCAACATTTAAAAATATATAACAGACCTGAATCCTCAAAAAAGGAAAGAATTTCCTTTTAAGGCAAATAATCTCTTGAAAAGTGAAAAGTTACAACCAAGAAAATTCATTTTGCAAATCTCTTCTAAAATTTTTTCTCCTATGTGTGGAAAAGTAATCTTACTTGTCAGCCTCACTGTTGTCTCTTTTTAAAATTTATTTTTATTTATAATTTATGGAATAAAGCAAGCATTTCTAGAACATAGAACAATAAAAAGAGGATTATACATGAAACTACAAATCTACTATGCACAATTTGCTATATCTTTCAAATATACAACAAAGTTTTCATTTAAATTTCTTCTCCCCATCCCACTCTAGAGATAGCTACCATTAGACACAAATAGGTATCTTCAAATATCCTTTTTAGTTAATTTGGATATTTATAATAGACAAAATAACTTATTAACTCAAAGTCATTCTAAAATAACATTTCTGTTATTGTATACAATGCTCTCTTGATTCAGCTCATTTTGCTCTTCATTATTTCATACAAGTCTTTCCATGTTTTTTTCCAAAATCATTGAGCTCATCATTTTTATAGCACAGTAGCATTCCATCACAATCATATAACAACTTGTTGTGTAAGTGTTGTATGCCTCTTAATTCTATGTAACATTATAAAAGAAAATACTCTAAACAGAGCCTGTCCTCAAGAACCTTACATTTTATTAGCCATGGGGTGGAGTGGGGTGGGGCATAAGAGATGATGAAACACAAAATATATGTAAAGTAATGGCCAAACAAATAACCTCACTAATGGAATGTTACTACACATTCACTATATCACACATGACTAGTTTTCAAAGAATTGTAATACAATAAAATATCATGCTGATACAATTTAATTATTCTTTAATGGCTCTGAAAGTATTGTAGTGATAATTGCTTTTATGAATATTAGTTATGTATTTGGGAAATATAAAATATTAACCAGTGAGTTGAAATCTGGGTTACATCTCTAGCTCTTCCACTTAAACTTTGGAGATGAAGGGGAATGTCACAAAACATCCCAATCAATAATCTTTCTAAGACAAATTTAGTTGATGGGATGAGGAAGGATCCTAAGATACAAGGCCTCATTGATAACAACTACATGGACACTATTGGAAAGACATTGAGATGTCAAGAAAATAGGGTGAGGACATATTGTGGAGTAACTTACCTAAATGTAATTGTTGTGTGGAAGAAACTCACCATATGTTAGATTCCTATTTTGACTAATTATGTTTGTTAACTAGATGCCAAGCTCAGCTGTATCTACTGCTGGAAGAGCATAAGTGTTGCCAACACCCACTAAATTTCAGTGCCCTGGAGCAAAGCCCCTGGCATCCCACCCTGGTCATTGCTACTTTGCTGTATGATTTTGGATGAGTAGTTTTGTCTCTATAATGCTTATTTTCCACATCATTGAAATGAAAATGTTGTAATAGATGATCTCTGGACCTAAACAGGTATAATTTTTTCTGTTTCTACAGAGCCACCATTAAGTCTTCTAATGGAAAATATAGATAAGCTATTTAAATAGGGATGAGACCAATGAATGTACTTGATATAAGTTCAGGGATTTCATTCAGTTCATTCTTGACTTTATTCTTCAAAATTGGCTTCGTGCTATTTATATTTATGGACTTCTAAAAGAATAAGATAAATGGCATAGTAGATGGAATAACTATAGGCTTGCCTCAGACTATAATGTGACTCCAGAAAATTCACTTAACTTCTCTCAATCTCACTTTCCTCAACTTTAAAAAGAAAAGGTTGAGTCTCTAGGTCTCTAAGGTCCCTTCCAGTTCTAAATCTATGATTCCATGGCTTGAAATTGAAGGTCTCTAGATTGTCTCACCATTGAGGATATCATACTAGGGATTTTTTTAAAATAATAAAACAACAATATTATTCTAGCAATGATATGGATGCAAGCCATGGATTACCACACCACAGTCTCTTAAAGAATCAAGGTTAAAGAGCAACCAAAGGGCAATGAAGAGGTATATGATGAATGTAAGTTTTGACATAGAAGAATTGGCTAAAGAGATGTTATAAAAATACCAATAAATATGACCAAAAAAGTAAATATGATTTTAATACAATCCAAAAAACAAGGCAATGGAATGTACATGTGTTTCTCTTTAATCCTGAAGGATTCTTCTGAAGGAAACTACTGCATGTTGAGTGACCCCTTTAGAAAGGACTTATGAGTGTTCATAATCAAGAGTCCCATTGGAAAGGCAAATATTATGGGTTATTTTCTATATCACTGTATGAAATTTCCAGATTGATTGGTTCACAGAACTGTGAGAATACCAAAGTATAAGAACAGTTAACAGATACAATTAATGTGTTTGATAAAAATTGATTTGATTAGGAACTTCACTTCCAAGTATAGATTCAGTAACTTAATAGTGTATATATTAGAAAAGATCTTTCTTGAACCATGCCAAAATGGGTAATTAATTTAAAAAGCTAAGTTTCCAAGTAGTAAGATATTTCATGTTATATTTTTAAAAAACAAAAAAGTGTCCCTTTCAATTTTCATTCAAATGTTTGATGTCATCTAGAGATTCTTTAACTAGAATCCAACCTTTCAAGGATTTCCATACATACACATGTACACATATAATATATATTATATTTGTGCATATACAAATAATTCTTAGTGCATATATATGTGTGAATATATGCATGCATATACATATTTATTTATCTATGTGTATATGTGTATGTATTTATGACTAATCATAACTGCCTGTAACTACATTTATAACATGATTCTGATGGAAAAAAAAACCTGAAAATAAGTAGCATAAATATATATATGCTCTTAAACTTAAACTTAAAGCATATATATATTTACAAGAGTCGCCAAAGATTCTTACAAGAAATGTTATCTAAAATATATTTATGAGAATAAAAAAGTAAACCAAGCAGTTCTGATTTTGAAAGAAGGAGTAAAACTATGATTGGATGCTCTAAATCATCCCTTCTTTTCTGGTTCTTGAGAAGCGCTATGTTTCCACATAATCAGAAATTCTACAAAAAAGTATAGTACTATTCAAAGTCCATATAAAATGAACGTACACATCTCTAAGCTCTATATTAATCTAGAAATAAGTCAATGTTATTTCCCTGGAGGTCCATTTTCTTTTTACATGTTGGACTTAAACCAAGTGATTCATTCACTACATGATCCTTTTGGGAAATGGAACAAATAATGCTATGTATGACATCCCTCAACAGTCTGAGCATTGCTTACATTCCATTTATAAACATATTTAATATTTTCAAAGAAATCTTAATGAAATTTAAAATTGTTGAATTAAAACC
This sequence comes from Myrmecobius fasciatus, assembly GCA_023553655.1. Lineage (NCBI taxonomy): Eukaryota > Metazoa > Chordata > Mammalia > Dasyuromorphia > Myrmecobiidae > Myrmecobius > Myrmecobius fasciatus. The sequence goes on along the minus strand of JAJPUD010003839.1, from coordinate 86,479 downwards.
TTTAAGTCCCTCAAATGAAATATATGAATATGAAATGCCCCTATCTTTATTGCCCAAAATCCCTCTTGGGGAAGGGAAAAAATCAATTTTTTGATTTAACCATATAGCTAATTACCAATGGTAGCTGAAAAAAAAATTTAACAATATCTTCAATGTGAAGGCATAGAGTATGGGGAAACTAGGAGGAAAAGGTAGGGACATAGGCATCATGGTTCCCATGCTTGTACCGGAGAAATGTATATGACCTTAAGAAAGACAGTAAAGAGAAAGAACATTTTTCTTCTAGTCTCCTGAGATCTTCTTAGATCCATCTTCCCTACAACTAACTCTTCATTCTTCTTTCCCCTCATACTGTGAGCAATTTCCTTGATAAAAAATGCTAGAATCAATTGAAGCTGCATTTAGAATTTGGCTCCATAATACTATATCATTCAATGAATTTCTTTGTAGTCTTATTTGTGTAGTTTAAGAGCTATACTCCATAAGCTGGTTGCTACAATAATATTATTAGAACGCATTAATAAAAATCAACTAGACTTGTCACATTTGCAGGAGAAATTGCCTATTGATAGCATAAATGGGAGCCTTACATTCTATTCAAATGGGTTTGAAATTTGGGGAATATTTTTCTTATTATTTTACCTGATGAAATGTATAAAGTTAAAAACAGTTTTGCCAAATGCTAAATACTTATTTCTGAGTACACACTGTCAACAAAAACACCTTATAAAACAGTTTACAATGCAGACTGCTACCCATAGTGAATTCAGCTAAAACTGACAGAATCAGTTCACATAACATGATAGGTTAAATAGGTGAAAAGATGCCAGTTGCCAACTAACCCATCCTGCAAATTGTTTTTTTTAAACTTTTGATAATTAAAGTCTCATTAAAATCCTAAAAAAAAAACTACTCTAAAAATTATGGTTCAGTTCCTAAAATTTAATTTTATGTCACAGATTGTATTGAAATTTATTGAAATTATAGTTAATTTTGCATTGTGATATTTGAAAGAATTTTTCTCAGAAAGGAGGGAATATATAGGAAAGGTTCTAAATATAAGCTCTATTTTATTGCCTTCATTTTCCCTTTTTTCCTAGCTGTCCATTGATGCAATACAGAAAAATAGAATTCCCAAGATTTAGGTGGGTTGGACAATATTAAAAACTGCATGAGTGAAATGGTAAGAATAATCTTTAAATAGATGTGTCATAAATGAAGAGTGAAGTTTTTGTTACAATGTTGGCACATTAGGACTTGTATCTATTCTTTACTACCTTTCTATACTTGAATACAATGATTTAGCCTCTCTGCCTCAAATTCTTTATCTATAAAATAAGGGAATTGAACTAAATAATTTCTGTGTACCTTTCTAGCTCTAAATTTATCATATCTATAAGATGTATTTATTATAATTTAAAACCTGATTAACTTGGATGAATTGACTAGAAGGCCTGTTGTGGACTTGGAGATAAGAAAAATAAGCTCTTTTGTTCAGGACACAAGACAGAACATCAAAGGGAAATATGAAAGGGCATGATTGGGCAAGACCATTGTTAAAGAAGGATTTGGTGATAGTGCCCTGTTAGTTTAGGTTTCATCTTGGGGCAAAATGAAGCATTGATCAATTAACAAATTGAGGTTTACTTAGCAATTATAGTGAAAAGATGTCAGCTTGGATACAGTAGTGCTTAGTTTTGATAAAAGCAATCCATTTAGCTTTATTTCCTAGGACAGATTGTTATGACTTCCATGATCTCAAGATATCACCAAGCTGACAAAGGGGGGGCGGAGCCAAGATGGCGGAGTGAAAAGGTGACTTTCTGCCTCTCCTCCGATCTTCTCTCAAATCAACAATAAAATAAGCCTCCGAACTGATCTTCAAGTCAACGAACTCAGAAATATTTGGGCACAGCTCTTTGGATAACTTCATATCAGGTTAGTCGGACTCGGACAGAGAGATAAATAGACGACAACTTCACAGGCCGGAAGTGAGGGTGGGACTCAGCTCAGCTCATCCTGGAAGAAATTCCAAACTCCAAACTCCAAATTCCAAACACCTGGAGTTTATCTGAGGCACTCGGGACACTCTGCCCTGATTGGGGGCAGGTGTTCTGGCAGACTTGCCTTGTTTAAGGAGTAATTCGGACTTAGTCCTAGCCCCCACCGGCCCAGCACCTTAAGTCAACTCGCCGAAGTGCCCCAGGGCAAAGCTTTTTGCAGCCGCCGCTTTTTTTTTTCCCTACCTTAAAGAGATATCCACACTGTCTAAAAAAAAATATATATATATATATATATATATGATAAAGAAGCAAAAGAGAGCTCTCACCATAGACAGCTTTTATCAAGGCAAAGAAATGACCCCAGAGCCAGAGGTTCCTTTAGACAAAAATCCAGAGAACATCAGCCAGGACCATCACTGGTCCCCTTTTCAAAAGGCCTTTCTCGAAGACTGCATAAAGAACCTCAAAAGAGAGCTGGAGGATAAATGGGAAAATAAACTGAAATCAGTGCAAGAAGGATATGATGCCCTGCGAAAGAGATATGAAAAAGACACCAATTTATTAAAAAATAAAATTAGTGAAGTGGAAAAAGAGTGCAATGAACAAATTGGCCAGTTACAAAAGGAGCTTAAAAAGGTAACTGAAGAAAACAACACTTTAAAAATAAGAATTGAACAAATGCAAGTGAATGACTCACTAAGACTTGAAGAATCAGTCAAACAAAAACAAAAAAATGAAAAATTAGAAGAAAATATGAAATATCTCCTAGGAAAAACAACTGACTTGGAAAATAGATCTAGGAGAGACAATCTAAGGATTATTGGACTTCCTGAAAGCCATGATGAAAAAAAGAATCTAAACACTATCTTCCAGGAAATCCTGAAAGAAAACTGCCCTGAGATTGTAGAATCAAAGGGCAAAATCACCGTTGAAAGAATTCACCGATCACCTCCTGAAAGAGACCCCAAAATTAAGACCCCAAGGAATATCGTGGCTAAATTTCAGGACTATAGCACCAAGGAACAGATTCTGCTGGCAGCTAGAAAGAAACAATTCAAATACCGAGGTTCAATAATTAGAATCACACAGGATTTGTCAGCTTCCACACTGAAGGATCGAAGGGCATGGAACCAGATATTCCGAAGGGCAAAGGAACTTGGATTACAGCCAAGAATAACCTATCCAGCTAGAATGAGCATTATCCTCCAGGGAAGAAGATGGTCATTCAATGATATAGGTGAATTTCACCTATTTCTAATGAAAAGACCGGATCTGAACAAAAAATTCGACACCCAAACACAGAACTCAAGAGATGCATAAAAAGGTAAAAAGGAAAGGTCTCTTGAGAACTTTATTGCTACTAGGGAGATACTCAAAGTTTGGGGGTATAATTAACTAGATATTACTTTGATAATTTGAAAAAGAGAACTAGGGGGGAAAAGGTTGTCATACTGGGGAAAAGAGGGAAAAAGTGGTAAAATAAGATCTAAAAAAAAAGGAGGTAAAAACAAGGTTAAAATCACTTGAAGAGGCAAAGAAAACCTAATATAATTGAGAGAAAGAGGGGAGGGAGATGAGCACTGTGTAAATTTTACTCTCATCAGGTTGGGCTCTAAAAGTGTATATCAGACATTTGATTTCACATAGAAACTTGTCTGTTGCTAGAGGGAAGTGGGAGGAAAAGGAGGAAAAGTAAGGGACAAACTAATAGAAGGGAAAATAGAAGAATCAGGGGAAAGGAATAAAAACGGGGGAGGGGATCTAAAGGGTGAAGTATTGTTTGGGGGAGGGGGTCATCAAAAGCAAAGTACTGAGGAGGGGGGAAGGGAAAAAGGGGAAAGGAAAGGGGAGTATTGTTTGGGGGAGGGGTCATCAAAAGCAAAGTACTGAGGAGGGGGGAAGGGAGAAAGGGGAAAGGAAAGGGGAAAACATAACTAAGGTAAATAAGATGGCAGGAAATAAAGAATTAGTTATTCTAACTGTGAATGTGAATGGGATGAACTCTCCCATAAAGCGGAAGCGGATAGCAGACTGGATTAAAAACCAGAATCCCACAATATGTTGTCTACAAGAAACACATTTAAAACATAGTGACACATATAGAATGAAGGTAAACGGCTGGAGCAGAAAATATTATGCTTCAGGTGAACAAAAAAAAGCAGGGGTAGCAATCCTTATCTCAGATCAAGTAAAAGCCAAGATAGATCTAATCAAAAGAGATAAGGAAGGAAACTATATTCTATTAAAGGGTACCATAGATAATGTAGCAATATCTATATTAAATATATATGCACCAAGTGCAATAGCACACAAATTCCTAGGGGAGAAATTAAGAGAGATGCAAGAAGAAATAGACAGCCAAACGATACTAGTGGGGGATCTCAACCTTGCTCTCTCAGAATTAGATAAATCAAACTACAAAATAAACAAGAAAGAAACTAGGGAGATAAACCAATTGTTAGAAAAGTTAGGTATGATAGATCTATGGAGAAAGTTGAATGGAGACAGTAGAGAGTTTACTTTTTTCTCAGCAGTCCATGGAACATATACAAAAATTGACCATATATTAGGGCATAAAAACCTTAAAATCAAATGCAGAAAGGCAGAAATAGTAAATGCATCCTTTTCAGATCATGATGCAATAAAAATCACATGCAGTATAAGGCCAGGAGAAAATAAACCAAAAGGTAATTGGAAATTAAATAATCTAATCCTGAAGAATGAATGGGTGAAAGAGCAAATCATAGATACAATCAATAATTTCATCCAGGAGAATGACAATAAGGAGACAACATACCAAAATTTGTGGGATATGGCCAAAGCTGTTATAAGGGGTAATTTTATATCTCTAGATGCTTACTTGCATAAAATAGAGAAAGAAAAGATCAATGAATTGGGCTTATTATTAAAAAAACTAGAAAAAGAACAAATTAAAAACCCTCAATTAAATACCAAATTGGAAATTCTAAAAGTAAAAGGAGAAATTAATAAAATTGAAAATAAGAAAACCATTGAGTTAATAAATAAAACTAAGAGTTGGTTCTATGAAAAAACCAACAAAATAGATAAGCCTTTAGTTAATTTGATAAGAAAAAGGAGAGAGGAAAATCAAATTGTTAGTCTCAAGAATGATAAGGGAGAACTTTCCTCCAATGAAGAGGAAATTAGAGCAATAATTAGGAGTTACTTTGCCCAACTTTATGCCAGTAAGTTTGATAATCTAAATGAAATGGAGGAATATCTACAAAAATATAGATTGCCCAGGTTAACAGAAGAGGATATAAATTATTTAAATAGCCCCATATCAGAAAAAGAAATAGAACAAGCCATTAACCAACCTCCCTAAGAAAAAATCTCCAGGGCCAGATGGATTTACATGTGAATTCTACCAAACATTCAAAGAACAATTGATTCCAACACTACACAAACTATTTGAGAAAATAGGGACAGAAGGTATACTGCCAGAATCCTTCTATGAGACCGATATGGTGCTGATAGCTAAACCTGGTAGGGTAAAAACTGAGAAAGAAAACTATAGACCAATTTCCCTAATGAATATTGATGCAAAAATTTTAAATAAGATATTAGCAATGAGATTACAGAAAGTCATCCCCAGGATAGTACACTATGACCAAGTAGGATTTATACCAGGGATGCAGGGCTGGTTCAATATTAGGAAAACTATCAGCATAATTAATTATATTAATAAGCAAATTAACAAAAACCATATGATTATCTCAATAGATGCAGAAAAAGCATTTGACAAAATCCAACACCTTTTCCTATTAAAAACACTAGAGAGTATAGGAATAAATGGGCTTTTCCTTAAAATGATCAGCAGCATCTATTTAAAACCATCAGCAAGCATCATATGTAATGGAGACAAACTAAAACCATTCCCCATAAGATCAGGAGTGAAACAAGGCTGCCCACTGTCACCATTACTATTTAATATTGTATTAGAAATGTTAGCTTTAGCAATAAGAGAAAAAAAAGAGATAAAAGGAATCAGAGTAGGTAATGAAGAAACCAAATTATCACTCTTTGCAGATGACATGATGGTATACTTAGAGAACCCTAGAGACTCAACTAAAAAACTACTAGAAACAATTCACAACTTTAGCAAAGTTGCAGGATTCAAAATTAATCCACATAAATCATCAGCATTTTTATATATTACCAACAAAGTTCAGCAGCAGGAGATACAAAAAGAAATTCCATTCCAAATAGCAGATGATAGGATAAAATATTTGGGAATCTATCTGCCAAGGAAAAGTCAGAAACTATACGAACTAAATTACAAAATACTTTCCACACAAATAAAATCAGACCTAATCAATTGGAAAAATATTAAGTGCTCATGGGTAGGCAGAGCAAACATAATAAAAATGACAATACTACCCAAACTAATCTACTTATTTAGTGCCATACCAATCAAACTCCCAAGAAATTATTTTACAGATCTAGAAAAAATAGTAGCAAAGTTCATTTGGAAGAACAAAAGGTCAAGGATTTCAAGGGGATTAATGAAAAAAAAGGCAGATGAAGGTGGCCTTGCTGTACCAGATCTAAAACTATATTATAAAGCAGCGGTCATCAAAACCGTTTGGTACTGGCTAAGAAATAGAGCAGTCAATCAGTGGCACAGGATAGGATATCAGGACAATTTAGGCAATAACCTTAACAATTTAGTATTCGATAAACCCAAAGACCCCAGCTTTTGGAATAAATACTCACTATTTGGCAAAAACTGCTGGGAAAATTGGAAACTAGTGTGGAAGAAATTAGGGCTTGATCCATACCTAACACCACATACCAAGATAAGATCTAAATGGGTTCATGATCTAGATATAAAGAGGGACTTTGTAAGCAAGTTAGAGGAACGTAATATAATTTATCTCTCAGACCTGTGGAGAGGGAATAAATTTATGTCCAAAGAAGACCTGGAACTCCTAATTGAACACCAGATGGATAATTTTGATTATTTTAAGTTAAAAAGTTTCTGTACAAACAAAACAAATGCAGATAAGATTAGGAGGGAAGCATCAAATTGGGAAATCATCTTTACATTTAA
>JAJPUD010003839.1:0-78512 GCA_023553655.1 Myrmecobius fasciatus | reverse complement strand
CTGCCCACTGTCACCATTACTATTTAATATTGTATTAGAAATGTTAGCTTTAGCAATAAGAGAAGAAAAAGAGATAAAAGGAATCAGAGTAGGTAGTGAAGAAACCAAATTATCACTCTTTGCAGATGACATGATGGTATACTTAGAGAACCCTAGAGACTCAACTAAAAAACTACTAGAAACAATTCACAACTTTAGCAAAGTTGCAGGATTCAAAATTAATCCACATAAATCATCAGCATTTTTATATATTACCAACAAAGTTCAGCAGCAGGAGATACAAAAAGAAATTCCATTCCAAATAGCAGATGATAGGATAAAATATTTGGGAATCTATCTGCCAAGGAAAAGTCAGAAACTATATGAACTAAATTACAAAATACTTTCCACACAAATAAAATCAGACCTAATCAATTGGAAAAATATTAAGTGCTCATGGGTAGGCAGAGCAAACATAATAAAAATGACAATACTACCCAAACTAATCTACTTATTTAGTGCCATACCAATCAAACTCCCAAGAAATTATTTTACAGATCTAGAAAAAATAGTAGCAAAGTTCATTTGGAAGAACAAAAGGTCAAGGATTTCAAGGGGATTAATGAAAAAAAAGGCAGATGAAGGTGGCCTTGCTGTACCAGATCTAAAACTATATTATAAAGCAGCGGTCATCAAAACCGTTTGGTACTGGCTAAGAAATAGAGCAGTCGATCAGTGGCACAGGATAGGATATCAGGACAATTTAGGCAATAACCTTAACAATTTAGTATTCGATAAACCCAAAGACCCCAGCTTTTGGAATAAATACTCACTATTTGGCAAAAACTGCTGGGAAAATTGGAAACTAGTGTGGAAGAAATTAGGGCTTGATCCATACCTAACACCACATACCAAGATAAGATCTAAATGGGTTCATGATCTAGATATAAAGAGGGACTTTGTAAGCAAGTTAGAGGAACGTAATATAATTTATCTCTCAGACCTGTGGAGAGGGAATAAATTTATGTCCAAAGAAGACCTGGAACTCCTAATTGAACACCAGATGGATAATTTTGATTATTTTAAGTTAAAAAGTTTCTGTACAAACAAAACAAATGCAGATAAGATTAGGAGGGAAGCATCAAATTGGGAAATCATCTTTACATTTAATGGTTCTGATAAAGGCCTCATTTCTAAAATTTATAGAGAATTGTCTCATATATATAAGAATTCAAGCCACTCTTCAATAGATAAGTGGTCAAGGGATATGAAGAGACAATTTTCAGATGATGAAATTAAAACCATCTCTAGTCATATGAAAAGTTGCTCCAAATCACTATTGATCAGAGAAATGCAAATTAAGACAACTCTGAGATACCACTACACACCTGTCAGATTGGCTAAAATGACAGGAAAAGATAACGATGAATGTTGGAGGGGATGTGGGAAAACTGGGACACTGATACATTGTTGGTGGAACTGTGAACGGATCCAACCATTCTGGAGAGCAACTTGGAACTATGCCCAAAAAGTTGTCAAACTGTGCATACCCTTTGACCCAGCAGTGTTTCTACTGGGCCTATATCCCAAAGAGATCTTAGAGGAGGGAAAGGGCCCCACATGTGCAAGAATGTTTGTGGCGGCCCTTTTTGTGGTGGCTAGAAACTGGAAACTGAAGGGATGCCCATCAATTGGAGAGTGGCTGAATAAATTATGGTATATGAATGTTATGGAATATTATTGCTCTGTAAGAAACGACCAGCAGGACGATTTCAGAGAGGCCTGGAGAGACTTGCATGAACTGATGCTGAGTGAAACGAGCAGAACCAGGAGATCATCATACACAGCAACAACAGTATTACATGATGATCAATTCTGATGGACATGGCTCTCTGCAACAAAGAATTGTCTCAAACCAGTTCCAGTTGTTCACTGAAGAAAACCATATACACCCAGAGAGAGGCAAATGAAATATGGACCACAACATAACATTTTCATGATCTCTACTGACATTTGTTTGCATTGTGTTGCCTTTCTCTGATTCTTTTTTTTTTCTTGTAGATAGGATTTTTCTTGCATAACTTCTCAAGCATTTCAACATTATTAGCATGTAGTGGACTTCCTGCCATCTAGGGGAGGGGAGGGGACTGGGGGTAAAATTTGTAATGGAAAGCTTTGTAAAGATCAATGTTGGGGAACTACCCATACATATGTTATACAAATAAAAAGCTTTAAAAAAAAGAAAAAAGAAAAAATGCACAAAGAAAAAGTTTAAAAATCAAAAAAAGAAAGAATAAATGAAAAGTATAATGAAAAAAAAAAAAGATATCACCAAGCTTGAGATGACTAGTTTTAAAGTGGATTCTAATTTTTGTGTCCTAAGGAAATCAGTATGGCCAGAAGATAGCAGAAAACTTTATCGAGGGAGACGCAAATGACAATTAGGTCCTATGGAAAACTTTCTCACTTTTTAGGGAAATCTGGTTTAGTCAATGTGAAAGAGGGCAAGATGAATTGAAGAAAGGAAACCTTGGTGGATATTAGTACTGTCAACAATGGAGACTGTGTTGGGAATCTTCTTTGGGAGCCATTGTTTTTACATACTCAGAAAGAAGAAAAGATACATTCACAATTCTCTTCTCCTTTTCCTAATGGCAAAAGAGAGGTGCATGCATATTCCTTCTGGTTAGGAGCATCTGTATTGTTTGAATTGAATGTATACAGGGCATAAAGTTATAGTTAAATCTATAGGTATAATTATTTGTGAATAATTGGATTATCTATACATTATTATGTGAACCAAAAAACCTTCCTTATCTAGATGCTACAGCCCCTGGTACTCTACCAATGGACATATTCCTTTGGATTGAAAATTTGAACAGTTATGAGCACTGTATTAAGGAATTCAGTTATTCATACTTTTTATTTAAGATTAGGTTCCTTGTTATATTCAGGTTTGAATGCAGTGTACACTCACAAACTCATGCATGGTAGCCAAAGATCTGAGCCAGTTCCCCCACATGCTTCTCAAGGATTCATCACACTAGTGATCAATTTCCTATGGACACTTGGTCAGCTTAGCCCACTGCAACTTGCTTAAACTCCTGAATTCAAGGGTTCCACAAGCAAGGATTATAGGTGTGTGTATGGTCACCCATACTTCAGTTTGAATTTAATTAATCAGGTGATTACTCCTTAGAATATAAGGTCATTTCAAGTAGGGACAGTTTCATTTATTATTCTGGTATCTGTAGTGCTTAGCACAATATCTGGCATATGATAAGGGCTTAACAAAAGCTTGCTGAGGTGGGACAGGTGGCTTTGATGAACTGACAGTGGAGACAGGTTGAATTTCATTGGGAAAAAATGTGCCTCAGGTCAGTCTTAACTACATTTTAAATAGAAGTATGTTAATATTCTTACCTCATATTTCAGTTTTCAGATATCCATGATTTTTAGTATGAATATTTTTTCATCAGTACAGAATACAAATTCACTTTGTAATAATAGATTGATTTTATCAGTTGATCCAAATAGCAGCAGTAGCAATGGCAGCCATGCAAAGTCATCACCTGGTGGCCAATTTTCTTGCAATGAGCCTCTCCAAATTTAATTGGGCTGAGTCTACAATGACAGCCATAGAGTCCCTTGCTGAATTGATACTTAAAGCCTTTACAACTTGGTGGAACCTGCTAGGACTTGCCCTTAGTTGCCACAGTTATTGGGAACCCCGGGTTATCTCTACATGACAGTGAGGAATTGAGATAAGACATAAATTGAAACTAAGAGTTTGACACTAGGAGTATGTTAATGCTATTATAGAAAATTTGCTTCATTATGTAAAAATTTAAGATTATAGAATACTTTTACTTAGCTATATCATCACATCTCAGACACTTACAACTGTGTGACCCTGAGCAAGTCATTTAACTCTGTTTGCCTCAGTTGCATTATCTAGAAAATGAGTTGTAGAAGGAAATGGCAAACTACTCCAATTTCTTGCCCCCCCCCATGGGGTCACAAAGACTCGGACACAACCAAAATGACTGAACAACAAAAATTATCACAGATCTACTAATAGTAACTGTGGGTATATCCAAAGTTTCTGTCTTGACCCTTCTTCTCCCTAAACAGATATCTATAGATAGAAACATACACATACACACTAACTAAATATATGTGTGTGTATGTGTGTGTATTCTCTTGATGAATAGATTTCCATAGATTCAATTATCAAGAACTAAATTATCATTCAATTATTAAAAGCTAAATAAATATCTGTCTCTTTAGTTAGCTAGCTGGCTATCCATTCACCTATGTAAGTTCACAACCTCAGTATCATGCTTAACTTCCTACTCTCTCTCATTCCTCCATATATAATCAGTTGTCAAATTCTGCCATTTCTAACTTTATAACATTTCTCATTCATGACACTTTTTTTCCTTGGACACTTTTACCATCTTTGCACAGGTTCTTATCACTTCACTCCTGGCATATTGCAGGACTTTTCTGCTTGATCTCCTCTTCAAGTCTTTCCCCACTCCAGTTCCTCTTCCACTTAGCTGTCCAATAGGTCTTCATAAAATACAGGTTCGATCCATGCTATGTCACTTCTTTACTTAGTAAATGCCAGTGAATCCTTGTCACCTCCGTGATCAAATATAATATCTTATGTATAGTTTTTTTAAAGTCCTTCATCATTTAGCCATTTCTAGCCTTTCCACTTTTCTTACACCTTACTAATCTCCATGTATTCTCAGATATATTTACACTGACTTCCCGGCTGTTCTTGGCACTTAGTACTATCTCTCTACTTGGAGCACTTTCACTGGTTTTCACTAGAATGCTCTCCAATCTCATTTCTACCTCCTGTCTTCCTTGGCTTCCTCCAACATAATCATATGCTACAAGAGGCTTTTCCTAGTTTTCCTTAGTTGATAATGGACTTTGGTCTCTTCCCTCTGAGAATTACGTATATATCTTATTTTTACATACTACTTTACATGCTTTTTCTCTTATTAGATTGGGAGCTCCCTAAGAACAGGGAATTGTTTTTAAAGTTTATTCAAGAAACTTTATTTGATAAGATGTTACAAAATTCAGTGTTGATTCTGGCCGTATCTAATAGGGATGATTCTTCAATGGAGACATGGAGAAAGTTTTCATTTGGATGTTCCATAAAATGAAATGTAAAATGGAATAAAACTGCTGTTTTGTCAAGATCCTATGCAGTTACATAGGAAAATGTCAAGTTATCCCAGGTTTAGTGTGTAACATGAAGTACTGAGTTTTATGTCCAAACAGAAGATTGAGTTATCTCTGGAAACACTTTTAAAAACAAATATTTTATGTGGACCACAACATAACATTTTCATGTTCTCTATTGATGTTTGCTTGCATTGTATTTCCTTTATCGGATTATTCTCTCTTATAGATACGATTTCTCCTGAACAAAAAAATGATGTGTGGCAATAACTATACATATATTCGACTTAAGTATTCTAACATAATTATCATGTAGTGGATATCCTGCTATCTAGGGGAGGGGTGGGGAGTAGAGGGGAAAATTTGTAACAGAAAGCTTTGTAAGGGTTAATGTTTAGTAATTACCCATACATATGTTTTGCAAATAAAAAGTATTAATAATGAAAAAGAAAGGAAAAAAACCATAAAAAAATATTTTAGAGAAAAATAACTTACATTATGATTGAAGTATTTTGGAGAGATACCTTTAGGTTTTCCCTTATCTGTTAGTTAGAACATATTTTAAACCTAGTATTAACATATTCCAAACAAGCATCATAGCATTTAGCAGAAATGTTTCTGTTAAATGCTATGATGCTTGTTTGGAATATGTAACTCCTGTTTAAGCACAATTAACTATCATCTATCTGTCTATATGCCTGTTTTTTTCTATCTTCCATCAATCAATTTATTGATCAATCCAATCTTCTATCTATCTAATCTATTCTAGAACGTACCCTCCTCCATTTCTCTTTCAGAATTCTTCTGTTCCCTAAAGACTCAACTCAGGTGGCACCTCCCTCATATACCCTTTACTGCTCTTCCTTCCCTCTCTCCTTCCCTCCTTCCTTCCCTCTTTTCTTTCCTCCCTCTCTCCTTCCCTCTTTTCTCTCTTCCTGCTTCCCTCCTTCTCTCCTTTCCTCTTTCCCTTCCTCCCTCCCTACTTCTCTCTTCTCTTTCTCTCTCTCTCTCTCTCTCTCTCTCTCTCTCTCTCTCTCTCTCTCTCCATCTTTCTCCCTCTTTCTTCTTCTTCCCCTCTTCCCAGATATTCCTGCCTGGAATATTTATCTTAATTTCTTCTTTGACAATATCACTTTTTTTAAAAACTTGTATCCTGCCAATCTATGCACATGCCATATCTTTACCCATACCCCAGGAGAATATAAGCTTCTTTATAGTATAGTTTACCTCGCAGACCAATGGAGATGGAATAAATTTATGTCCAAAGAAAAACTGGAACTCATAATTGAACACCAGATAGATAATTTTGACTATATTAAGTTTAAAAGTTTTTGTACAAACAAAACCAATGCAGTCAAGATTAGGAGGGAAGCAATAAATTGGGAAATCATCTTTACATTTAAGGGTTCTGATAAAGGTCTCATTTCTAAAATATATAGAGAATTGTCTCATATTTATAAGAATTCAAGCCATTGTCCAATTGATAAATGGCCAAAGGATATGAACAGACAGTTTTCAGAGGACGAAATTAAAACTATTTGTAGTCATATGAAAAGGTGCTCCAAATCACTATTGATCAGAGAAATGCAAATTAAGACAATTCTGAGGTACCACTACACACCTGTCAGTTTGTCTAAAATGACAGGAAAAGATGTAGGAAGACTGGGATATTGATGCATTGTTGGTGGGACTGTGAATGGATCCAGCCATTCTGGAGAGTAATTTGGAACTATGCTCAAAAAGTTATCAAACTGTGCATACCCTTTGACCCAGCAGCATTTCTATTGAGCTTATTTCCCAAAGAAATCATAAAGGAAGGAAAGGGACCCACATGTGCAAGAATATTTGTGGCAGCCCTTTTTGTAGTGGCTAGAAACTGGAAACTGAATGGATGCCCATCAATTGGAGAATGGCTGAACAAATTATGGTATATGAGTGTTATGGAATATTATTGTTCTGTGAGAAACAACCAGCAGAATGATTTCACAGAGGCCTGGAGAGACTTGCACGAACTAATGCTGAATGAAATGAGCAGAACCAGGAGATCATTATACATGGCAACAACAATACTATATGATAATCAGTTCTGATGGACATGGCTCTCTTCAACAATGAAATGTTTCAAACCAGTTCCAATTGTTCAGTGAAGAAAGCCATATACACCCAGAGAGGGATGTGAAATGTGGACCACAACATAACATTTTCATGCTCTCTATTGATGTTTGCTTGCATTGTGTTTCCTTTCTCTGATTTTTTTTCTTGTAGATACGGCTTTTCTTGCACAAAAATGGTAAGTATGAAAATATGTATACATATATTCAATTTGTCAAGTATTTTAACATAATTAGCATGTAGTGGATATCCTGCCATCTAGGAAAGGGGTGGGGAATGGGGGGGGGGGAATTTGTAACAGAAAGCTTTGTAAGGGTTAATGTTGAAGAATTACCCATACATATGTTTTCCAAATAAAAAGTTTTAATAAAAAATAATAATAATAAAGAGAGAATATAAGCTTCTTAAGGGTAAGGACTGTGTCATTTTGCTCTTTATATTACCAGTAAGTAGCAAAGCTCCTTGGAAAACATGGGTACCTAATTAGTATTTGTTGTTGAATTACTAAATAATTTTCCATTTACTTGAATTGAGGAAAAAAGGGTGAGGAAAGAAGAACCATATCTAAATGTCTTATAATGTTCTTGTAAATCAACATTTCATTGGGAGTGATTTTCAGAAAAAAAAATGTAGATTCATCCCTCATTTACTCCTGTTGTCCAGTTCATGACAGTTTTACCAAAACAACCTTGTTGGTAATGATATGTTTGACATGATTAACTAAAGCGTTTATAGCCTTCCAATAACAGCAACCTATCTTCATAGTTGCTGCTTCTGTCCCAACCTTTCCATGATACCATACAGGGAGCTAAAATTAGGAAAGGTTCTAAGAGGGCTGTAAGCATTTTAGTAAATTCCAACTGAGAAGCTCAAGATTTATTTTTCTCATTCACTTGTAATTTAATTGGTTTCTGGAAAGAATTAAACAACATGACTAAGGAGAAGCTCAAAACTTCTATTAAAATGTGCCTTTGAGGTACATGAGGTATGTCTGTAAAGTAGTGAGACTAATTTCTGTAGGCAACTTGCAGAGTTATTCTCATTACTTTGTAGTTACAGCTTGCCTACCCACCCCCCATGTTGCTCTCCAACACTTGGGAACATACTATCTATATTGGAAATGTTCAGTACAATCTACTCCCAGTTTTCCATAAATTGATAAGCCTGTTTCTTTCTCCTCCTCCAGTTCTCCCTCCTCCTCCTGTTGCTTTCATTGTTTGTCAACCTATCCATCATAAAACAGAGTGAGAAAATGAATGAAGAGAAGCTCAAGCCAGTTATTCTTAAAGTTTGTTAGTAACTGTTAAAAAAAAAGTAGATTGATATAGTGAGGATGGGGGATAAGGTGGGAAGAAATTTGAACTTGGAGTCTGGAGAAACCTACATTAAAGTCTTGTCTTAGATAGTTACTCTACAACCTTAGTCAAGTTGTTTTATCTCTCTGAATGTCAATTTTCTCAAGTCTAAAATGATGGTAATAATATTTGTAGTATTTATTTCACAGGACTATAATTATGGAAACACAATAATGAGATTGTGTGGAGGTGGTACTGTGGAAAGAGCTTTGAATTTGGAGACAGAAGAGCTGGATTCAACCTCCTCTTTCTGTGCCAATTACTAATCATATAACTTTGGTTGTCACTTCTTAGATGCTTCTAAAAGAAACACGTGAAAATATTTAATACTAGTGCTAAAGTAACTTCTCTAGACCTCAGTCTCACTATTTTTTGAAATATTTTAATATTTATTGAACTCTCTTGTTACTATTTGCTTAGATGCATGGAAATATAAATATATCTTCATAACTTTATATACAATTATATGACTTCATCTACATATAGATGTTTATATAAAATGTCTAAGTTACAATATGTAGCATTTTATGAATGGATTTATCAGTATTTTAAAATTCATTCAGAATTTTACAATATTGCTTACTTTGGGTTTTAGGGAGAGTTGTTTTTTTTTTGAGGGGATTGTTTTTTAACATTTTTGAGTTCTGGGTTCTCTCCCTTATCTCACTCATAATTAAGAAACCACCTGTATGATTATGCAAAACATTTCCACAAAAATCAAATTGTGAAAGAAAACATAAAACTCTCAAGAAAAATTAAGTTAAAAATAAAGAGAGAAAGAGAAAGAGAGAGAGAGAGAGAGAGAGAGAGAGAGAGAGAGAGAGAGAGAGAGAGAGAGAGAGAAAGAGAGAAATAGAGTGCTTAGATCTATATTCAGACACAACCAGTTCCTTCTCTGGGTATATTGGATTTTTCATCATAAATTCTTCAGAATAGTTGTGAGAATAACAGTCATTTACAGCTGGTCATCACAAAACATTGCTATTACTTTGTAAATAGTACATTTCACTTTATTCATAGAGGACTTTTTTTCCCCTGAGATCATCCTGCTAATCATTTCCCAAACAACAATATTATTCCATCAGAGAAACTTGCTTTGAAATTTTTTTCCTACAATTCCTATTGCTAATTTTATTTCCCTCCATTTATTCTCTCTCTCCCTCTCTCCTTTCACCCTGTCCCTACTCAAAAGTGTATTGTTACTGACCACTCCTTCCACCAATATGCCCTCTCTTTTATCACCCTCCCCCCTTTCCATATCTCACTCCCCTCCTATTTTCCTGAATTGTAAATTAGATTTCTATACCCCTATTGAATATATATGCTATTTCCTATTTGAGCCAATTCTGATGAGAGTGAGGTTCACTCATTAACCCTCTGCTCTCCCTCTTCCCCTCTATTGTAAAAGCTTTTTCTTGTCTGTTTTTTATAGCAGATAATTTGCACCATTTTACTTCTTCCTTTCTCTTTCCCCCAATATATTCCTCTCACCCCTTAATTTCATCATTTAAAAAAAATAAAATATTATACATTCATATTCAGCTCACACCTGTGTCTTCTCTCTCTTCTTTTTCTTCTCTCTCTCTATATATATCTATAAATACATATATATATATATACAAACTCCTAACTGCTATAATAATGAGAATGTTCTAATGAGTTACAAATATCATACTTCCATGTAGAAATGTAAACAAATACACCTTTTTAAGTCCCTTTTAATATCACTTTCTTGATTATGCCTCATGCTTCTGTAGAGTCCTGTATTTGAAAATCAAATTTTCCATTTAGCTCTGGTCTTTTTATCATTAATGCTTAAAAATACTCTTCTTCATTGAATAACCACCTTTTCCTCTGAAGGATTATATTCACTTTTGCTGGGTAGGTGATTCTTGGTTGCAATCCTACGTTGCTCTCCAAAATATCACATTCCAAGCCCTCCAGTCTTTTAATGTAGAAACTGCTAAATGTTGTGTTATCCTGACTGTGGCTCCATTATACTTGAATTGTCTCTTTCTGGATGCTTGCAATATTTTCTCCTTAACCTGGGAGTTCCAGAATTGGGCTATAACATTCCCGGGAGTTTTTATTTTGGAATCTTTTTCAGAAGGTAATCAGTGGATTCTTTCAATTTCTATTTTATTGTTGGTTTTAGAATACCAAGACAGTTTTCCATGGTAATTTCTTGAAAGATGAAAGGCTCTTTTTTGATCATGACTTTCAGGTAGACCAATAATTTTTAAATTATCTCTCCTGGATCTATTTTCCAGGTCAGTTTTTATCTAATGAAATGTTTCACTTTTTTGTTTGTTTGTTTGTTTTTTTGTGGGGGTTGCTTTATTGTATTGTGATTTCTAAAAAATTCATTAGCTTCCATTTGCTTTTTAAGGAATTGTTTTCCTCAGTGAGCTTTTGTACCTCCTTTCCCAATTGACCAATTTTGCTTTTTAAGGCATTCTTCTCCTCATTAGTGTTTTTTTGTATTTCCATCTGCACCTCTCTCAATTCTTTCCCTAATTTTTCCTCCATCTCTCTTGTTTTTCAAAGTCCCTTTTGAGCTCTTCCATGGCTTGAGCTCAGTTCTTAGTTTTCTTGGAGGCTTTGGATGTAGAAACTTTGACTTTGTTATCATCTTCTGAGTGTGTGTTTTGATCTTACTTGTCACCATAGTAACTTTCTTTGGTCATAGACCCTCTCCACAGATATTCCAAGTCCTTTAAGTGTCCCCAGGCTGAGCAGTTCAGAAGCTTCCAGCACTGCTGCTGATTAAGAGATTCTTCACTGAAGCTGCCATCAGGGTTGGAACTGAGACCAGAGCAGGGTTTGCACGCTAAGGTCCCATTCTTGTTCCACA
The DNA here is from genome assembly GCA_023553655.1 of Myrmecobius fasciatus. NCBI lineage: Eukaryota > Metazoa > Chordata > Mammalia > Dasyuromorphia > Myrmecobiidae > Myrmecobius > Myrmecobius fasciatus. The sequence continues at coordinate 67,007 of JAJPUD010003839.1, read as the reverse complement.
GATCTTTTGTGCTGACCTTCCAGGTTCTCTTTGATGTCTCTGGGTTGAGAGGTCTGGAGGCCACCAGTACTGCCGCTGATTCAGAGGTCGGTCCAGCCTGGCTGGGACTGGGTCCAAAGCTGCACCAGCATGCTCTGCACCTTGACTGCAGGCTATATTCCCACCCCTGTGTGGATGACCTTTTCTGCTGAGCTTCTAGTTGCCTTTGGCTAGAAAATGTTCTATTCCATATTTTGGGGTATTCTAATGCTCTAAAATTTGTTTAGAGTCATTATTTAAAGGAATTTAGAACAGTTTGGGGGAGACTTTGAGCAAGTTCCTATCTTTACTCCGTCATATTGGCTATGCCCCAGTCTCACTATCTGTTAAAATTATCAAATGAGATGATATGTACATTGTTTTGTAAATACTGAAGTGTGACATAAATATCACTTATTTTTACTGTTTACTACAGCTAAATGATGGTCTTCTAAAGAACTCAAAGATCAAAACAATTTAAAGAAGAAAAAATTAAGATTATAGAAAGCTTACTTTCCACATATATAATCTTACAATTTTAATTTAATAGTTTTAGAGAGTTACTTGGATATTTGAAAGATTAAGTGACTTGCCCATGATAACCTAGCTAATATATGCCAGTCAACTATTGAAATCAAGTCTTCTGGACTCAACAGCCTGCCCTGTATCCACTATACCCTAATATCTTATTTAAGCAGAACCATGATAGAAATATACTTCACTATCACAAATAATTTATAAGTGTTTGGAAATTTGCAACAAAAATATTCATTTTTATAAGATTTCAAAATATTTTACCAAAATTTAGCCTTATCATAATGGTCGTGATGAGATCAATCAATCAAATATTTATTAAGCACCTATTATGTTCTAGGAACCGTTCTAGGCATTATAGATACAAAAAGAAAAATGAAATTGACCCTAGTCTCAAGTAAATAGCATTCTTTTGGGAAGAAAACACACATATAAGTACATAGAAAATATAGGCAAATTAAATACAGAATACATTTTGGAAGTATCCAATACTGAAGGAATAGGAAAGGTCTCATATAGTAGATGGCTTTTGACTTGAACTCTGTAGAAAACTAGGGATTATAGGAGGCAGAGAGAGAAAGAGAATGAAGTCATGGCATGTAGAACAGCCTGTTCAAAGTTGTTCAAAGTTGTAAATTTAGGAGAAGGAAGGTTATAGTTGAGAAACAAGAAAGTCAGTTTGACTAGACTAAAGAATGCATAAAAGGGAGTAATATGTAATAAAATAAGTTGTTAAGTATTATATATGCCAAAGTGTTTATGTTTGATCCTAAATACAATAGGAAACCAATATAATTTATAGTGCATGTTCAGATTAATTCTATAGTCATACTATTTTGACTTCTTTTGTGCAGAAGATGTATTAGAGGAGGAAAAACTTGAAATGAGAACAATTAGAAGGCTATTGATATATTCCAAGAGAGATACCCTGAAATGTTGTAAGGGTATAAATTAAGATGATAATCATGTGAGTAAAGAAAAGGGGGTGTACTCAAGAAATGTGGCAGAACAATCTATAAGAGTAGTGAACTAATTGTCTATGGAATAAATGAGCATGAGGAGATGAGGATGATTTTAAGATTTTGAATGGAAAGGAGATGGTGCCCTTAACAGAAAAAGAGAAGTGGACAAGAAGGATAGACTTTATGGAAAAGAAAATGAATTCTGTTCTGGGTTTTTTGAATTTAAGATGCCTAGGGGACTTCTAATTAAAAATATTCAATAGTCAGGTGGTAATGCAGCACTGGAGTTCACAAGAGATTGAGCTTGTATATGTGTGTGTTTGATTATGTATATATGTACATATACACATATACATATTGATGTTGCAATTATCTACATATAGAAAATAATTGAATCTGTGGGAGAGAAAGGAGAGGAATGAAAAGGAAAAATGAAGGGGAAGAGAGGAGAAGATAGAGGAAAGGAGAGGAAAGAAGAGAAGAAGGAGGAGGATAAAGAAAGAGGGGGGAAAGGAGGAGGAGAAGGAGATGACAATAACAACAGTTACAACCTAGAACAAGTCAGAAAATGAGGGGTCTCATTTAGGGGACATATGACTGAAGACCCAATAAAGGAGATTGAAAAGGAGTGATCAGAGTGGTCCATTGAGAACCAAAAGAGAACACTGTAAAAAAACAAAAATAAACAAACAAACAAAATAAAACTCAGAAGAGTTTTGTCCAGGGAGAGAAGATAGGGACAATTTCAAATGCTATGCAGAAGTAAAGGATGTGAATTAAGAAGACATTTTAAATTTGGCAATTAAGAGATCATTGGTAACTTTGCAGAGAATAGTTTTTGTTGATTGTAAAGGTTTGATAAGTAAGTGAGAGAAAAAGTAAAAATAAGAGTAGATAGCTTTTCTTCTATGAATTTGATTTTGAAAAGGAGGGCAATAGATAAAGAGGATGATAGGATCAAATGAGATTTTTGTCTTTTTAAAGAATAGGGGAACATCCAGAGAGAGAGAGAACTGATGAAATCTGAGTATAAGTTAAGATATACCTTTTTCACTTATTTGATTTTTTCTTGGTTTTTTTTTTGTAACAATTAAAATAGTCCACAAAAAAAGGAATGAGAGCAACCTGGGCATTTTTGTAATTAGTCGATAAGAAAGATCAATAGAAAAGAAGAAATTAAAGACTAGAGAGGTGACGATGATAGAGCAATCTAAGGTGATGGGCTTAAGAGAAGATAAGCCTTGGTGATAAGTGCTACTTTTTCTTTAGAGACTAGAGTAATAGGAGAAAAGAGAAGACAATGTCTAAAAGTTTTGACATATAGAAAAGGGGAGAAAGATATTAGAACAATGGCCTATTTTCTCAGGAAAGTGTGTCATAAGGTCCTCTGCTGAGGTAGGAGTGGAAAGAAGAAGAGGGTAAAGGTGGTGTATGAGACTTGTGAAAGACCATTATGTTAATTAGCCTAAAGAAGTAATTTTGGAGGAATAAAATATTTGGTGAGACACTTGTTGATATTAGATAACACCAATTTGAAGTAGATAAGACCCAGTCAGAAAAACGGGGTGATTTCTACTAGTGACTTTCAACAATACATTCAGCTAGGTGGTATGGTGACTAGAGAACTAGGTCTAATGATTTGAAGATCCAAGATCAAATCCAGCCTAATTTACTAATTGTGTGAACCTGGTTGAAGTCACATAACCTCCATTATGCTTCCATTTTCTCCAGTATAAATGAGGATAATAATGGCACCTACCTTCCAAGATTGCTTTGAGTATCAAATGGGGATAATATTTTTAAAACACTTAACACAGGCTGGTAGAGAATAGATGCTACATACATGCTTTTTCCCTTTTTTCCCCTTTTACCACCCTGTGCTTAGAAATGAAGTAGCAGATTGTGGGGATTGGTCAGTCAAGGAGAACCAAGTTGACTGTAGGGACAAAGGAGGGAAAGTTAGAAAAGTCAGAACAAGAGTGATATCTTGGGGAAATGGTGAGAAATAGAGGAATTAAAGGTCAAAAGATGAATTGATATAAGGTCATTTTCACTTAAAAAATTCAGAATTGATCCCATAAAAGTAAAAACACTTATAAATGATGTTGAGGTCAAAAGTATGACCTTTCCTGTGTATGGCTTCAGTGGACAGAAGAAATAGGTGATAGAAGATGAGGAAAGTAAACTATAGGGAAGCTGAAGTATTTGAAGAAACATCAATATAGATATTGAAGTCTCCTGGCATGAAGATAGGTTTTAAGTTGAAGAGGAAGGCTCTGAATCAGATACTGAACTTAAAAAGAGAGCTAATTGGATAACTGCCACTAGGATATATACTAGTTGGATAGAGAAATAGACAGATAGATTGATATAGACAGATACAGATGTTTTTGAAGATAGGATAAGAAACTATCCACTGACCCTCTTTTCTGAGGAGTTAGCATAGCTATTTGTTGTTGTTCAGTCATTTTTCAGTCTCTTCATGATCCTATTTGGTATTTTCTTGGCAAAGATATTGGAGTGATTTTCTAGTTCATTTTGCAGATGAAGGAACTGAGTCAAACAGGGTTAAATAATTTGCCCACAGTTACATAGCTAGTACATGCCTGAAATCAGATTTGAATTCAGGGTTTCCTGGCTCCAAGCCTGACATTCTATCCAATTAGTTGCCCTATATATTATATACGATACTTCACTATACAATAATATACTATATATAACGTACTATGCCATACTATACTAAACTGCACTATACTTTGATGTAAGATATTTTGATAGAGTGAAACTTAAAAGAGGAGATGAAAATGTTATGTACATTTAACATATAAGTACTATCTTTGAAATTAGAAGATTAAGCCCAGAATTCTTGAAACCTTTCTCCTTTTATCTATTCACCAGACACCTTGTCCACCTTCCAAATGTGATGCATGCAGATTAAGTCTTTTGTTTATTGATTGGCCAAATATATGCAGGGCAAATGTATGCTACTTCATCCTTGGCTCTTCAGAAAGAGACTGTTACCATAGTAACAAAGGCATCCTTTGACTCCCATTTCCACACAGAGTTATAGAAATGCTTCTTAAAAAATACTTATGACAATATTTAACATTGAGACTAAAGTAATTTTTCTCATTGTTTGGGGAGTAAAATTGATTTTTCTGGGCAAAGTTTGTTTGGCTGGGCAAATGTACTGTTTATAGTTATGTGTTCCACCAAATTTCTTTAAAAGCCAGTTAAACATATTTTGTCTTAACTTCTAATCTAATTTCAGCATTTGGAAGTGCCTCTCCCCACATCATGCCTATTTTGATTTGAAAATAGTACACATTCCATCTTTGCTTTGTCAGTAAAAGGTGGAGGTGAACAGAATGAGTCATTTGATTCCTTAGTTTAGAGAGACATAGTTTTTTGGTGAGTGTGTTCAGAAACTGGTGGTTCATGCTTAAAGCAGAGATGATTACATACTAGTATGGACTAGAAGGACCCTGGGGACCTATCCTATTGTTCTAGTTTTATTCTGTTCTGAGAAGCAAACTTGCTCTGTCCCCTTCTGTCATATATTTTCAGAATGGAAAATTTAAGATTTACAAATGAGGGTATCTATGGATTACAGGGTTAGGAGGAAGATGAGAAGGACAATGACCACAAAGAGGAACAAGAGGAGGATCAAAGGAGAGCTAGAATTTATATAACACTTTAAGGTTTGTGAAACATTTAACAATTTTTTTTCATTTAATCCTCATGGCAATTCTGAAAAGGTAGGTGGCAATATTGCCTCCATTTTATAGATAAGAAAACTGAATCAGAAAGAAGTTGCCCAGTGTCATACAGTTTATAAGTATCTAAAGAAAGATTTGAATTCAGATCAGCCTGACTCCAGGCTCAACCCTCCATCAACTTGTCCTCCTAGCTACATCATGTGTAATTCTTTGCCCTGGATAGGTCTTCTGTATGTTTTTATTTCACACTTGTACCATATCTATCCTGAGTTAAGTAATCCTTACATTCCTAAATTTCTAGTCCCCAGGAGAGGTCTGGTATCATCATTACCCAGGTGATAATACCTTTAAATCTATCAGTAACCTCTCAAACTTTCGGCCATTTAAGTACTGATTTCTAGCCTCAGTTGCCCTGTCTATTAAATAAAGGTAATTATTCTTGAGAAGCCGCTTAGCTTAATAGACTAAGCACAGAACTAGAAGTCTGGAGAGCTCTGTGTCCATGAGCCAGCTCTGCCTCTGACTTACTCAGTGACCTTGGGCTAACCACTTAATCTCTCTTTGCTTTGGTTTCCCTCTCCATAATATGAGCATAATAACTCTTACCCACCTCACCAGGGCAAGGATAATTAATCAGTGTTTATAAAGCTCAATAAATCCTTGGGTGTGAGGTGCATTAAGAGAACAAAGCATTATTACTATTAGCTGCTTTCTCCTTAATATCTAAACCACCATCCCCAAGACAGCTGAATTCAGTACCACAGAGCTATTCTCACATCTTATATCATTGTCAGCAACCTTAGCTACCTTATCTTTGCCCCATCGAATATCAATATACCTGCAGCCAGAGAACTATAATCATTTAGTCCCACAGTGTAAGAATTGCTCATACATTGATGGTACTTTCTGTCTCTCCCCCCATGAGAGATTTAAATGAAGATCTTCCCTACTTTCTCAAACCAGCTTTATCTAATTATCAAGTTCAGTCTAATATTTCCATAACTATTGATATCATGATCCAGACTTGGTTAAGGGTCCAGATAGCAAATCCAACTCCCCTTCCTCTTTTCAGTCCTTAAATTATAATCAAAAAACCATCTATATTGTTTCTAAAAGGGAACACTAATCTATGACTCTACTCATTATCCTTGTATTCAAATCACAATATCCTCTCCCTTACCTTCCCTTACATGTGTTTTCTCCCCGTCAGAATGTAAACTCTTAGAGGGCACAGAAAAAGATCTAGCTTTTGTATCCTTAGCACATAGCACAATGCTCAGCACATAGTAAGTGCTTAATAAAAGATTTTTTAAATTCATATTGTCCTAGATACATCTGTCTGACCACTAGATACCAAATATTGTGTCTCTCTCCTGAATTCTGAGAATTTATCTATTTTTTAAAGATTAGTTATCTCTCTGCACCCTAAACTTTTTGTTTTGCCCTTGATAACTGATAACTATAGATTTTCTGTTTTCTCTTTTCTTTTCCTGTTTTTTCTTTTAACCTCTGACCAGTCCTATCTGATCCTATACATTTTTAACCTGGAGATCACCCATCTTAGAATTGTAATTATATGTCTTTTCTGATTCTGTTCTCTAATATGACTTCTCAAAACTTAGACGGGCAGGCACTCAGTCTCGAAATTTGGTTGTTTTAGAGGCTAAGGGAATGGAGGGAGAGAAAAATCTGTATCTATGATTTCATCATTTTGTGTACATACCAGTGCAGAAGCTCCCTCTGTCTTTGCATATCAGAAATTTATCTATAACTTTTTAATTTTTATTTAGTATTTTATCTTTACCAGTTGCATGTAAAAACAATTTTAACTCATTTTTAAACTTTGAATTCCAGATTCTTTCCCTTCTTTCCTCTCCACCCACCCTCTTGAGAGTGTAAGCAATAGGTTATCTATGCGTAGCCATACAAAACATTTCTATAATAGAAATGTTGTAGAAGAAAACAGAAATCCCTTCAAAAAACCCTAAAAATAAAGTTTAAAAAAGTATAATTCAATTTTAATTTAGACACCATCAGTTCTTTCTCTGGGTAGGGATAGCATTTTTCATCATCTTCTTGGTGTTATGATGTTGGATCACTGTATTGCTGAGAAAAATTATCTCACAGCTGATCATCTGATATCTTACAATATTGCTGTTACTTTGTATACCATATATTTCATTTCGCATCAATTCATGGGTGACTTTTCTGAGAGCATCCTGCTCATCATTTCTTATAGTACAATAGTATTTCCGTCATAATCACATGCAACAATTTCTTTGGCCATCCCATAGTTGATGGTATTCCTTCAATTTCCAATTTTTTGCCCAAAGAAATCATTTATAACATTTTTTTGTGGAGCACTGAGTGGTTAAATCACATAGCTAGAATGTGTGAAAAGAAATATTTAAATACAATCAATACTTGACCCCAAGGTTGACCCCTATTTATGTGGGATGAAAGGAGGTTTAACTCTTCATAATAGCAAATGAGAAGAAAATCAAGAAGCTGGCAATTTTTTTTGGTTAAATAGCATTTCATGTTTTGTCCCTGTGTAGAAATTCCCTCTACCAGTGAAAACCAGTACTTCCTCTAAAACATAAGATCTCAATGAGTTGCCTGGGGAAATGAGAGAGGAAACAATTTTCTCAGGATCACACAGCCATTAAATATTAAAGATAGACCTGAACCCATGTCTTCCTACATCTGAGTGACTCACTTGCTACTCTAGCATGCTTCCCACTTACTATTATTAAATGTCTGTGTATATTTGTGTTTGTGTAATGTGTATGATTTTGAAGCATTCCCTATATAATAGAAAACTTTTTTCAAACATTGCACCCAAGTTTTGCAAATGAATGTGTAAAATCTTTTGAATATGGCCCGATTTAAACATATGTATAAATCTCCAAAGAATGTAATGAAGTCTTTACACAGGAGGTGAGAAGTATATTGAGAATCAGAAAAAAAATTCCTGTCAGTAATGAAAACATAGAATAAAACTTTAATCATCATCAGAGTTAATCACTTCATTTGGTAACTGACAGTTTAGTGAAGTTTCTGTTTTAATATTATGTGAAAACCAGGCTGCCAAGTTTTATTTGTCATATGATATAAGTTGAGATGTAGTCCAAGATACCGAGAAACCTTTCTTGTTGAGTTTTACCTTTTTAACCTCAAATGAAAACTGGCACTCCATCTGGATAACGTCCAATGTGACACATTTTGGTCGTCATCAACCACCTAGCCTTACAAATCAAGAACACTGATTAAATAATCAAGATTTCTGAAATGCCTTGAGGGAGCTCGACGTTTTTTGCATTAGTAATTGCCATTGAGGAACAGAACAAAATATGTTTGGGCTGTAGATAACAAAACAGTGTTTGGCATAGTGGCATCCAGAGTCTGTGTATGTGTGTGTCTTAAAAGTTGCCACTCATGACAGTAACCCTAATCTTTGTCTACGAGAGCAGATGTTGAAGATTGTTTATTCTTTATATAATTTTCTTGCATTAATAAAATATGAAAAGGAAATAAGACCTCCCATCCTTCGGTTCTGTGTTTTGAGCAGTGCAGTGAGAGGCAATGACTTTTTGTGAGATGACTGATTAAATAAAATCTACAACAATTCCTCTTGATGATAACCTAATTAAATCAAAGATCTATTCAATTATTAACAGTAAGTCCCTACCTCTCTCTTACAATAAACAGGCATGGGAAGATTAAAAATTCTATCCCCCAAACATGGCCACATACAACTTTGTGGTGATTGGGATAACTATTGTTCAAATGAGTAACACACTGATTGGAATATTAACTGATTTCTCAGAATGATATACACTAATGTGTGCACACAAAAGCAATGCTTTCATCAGAAAATTAGACATTAATTCCAAAAACATCAATGAACTTTATGGTTATGTTTAGGGCTAGCCCCGGGCAAAATTTTGAAGTCAGTGGTTTGCCTTTCGTCCCTCTCCAACCCCTTTTCCAAGCACTCCCTCAACCCCTTGCAGATATTCCTTCTTTTCCCCATTTCTACCCCCACTAAACATCCAGAGTCTTCTTGCTTCCCCACATTTCCCAGGACTTCTTTACTGATGGCCTTTATAGACAGAAACTTCCATGCCCTAATATTTCAAAAGCATGTATAAAGGACTGCTTAGTTCATCTAATACATTATGCAAAGTTCAGTACTAATGGCTCAGTATAGTTTAACGTGTGAGATAATATTTGTATTTTAAACTGTAAGGAATAGTTAATGTGAGATTCCAAATAGCACTAAAATAAAGTTGCTGATAGGCCATAATGGCCACTTAAACAAAAGTCTGATCTTCTGATTCATGACTCAGAGTATAAATGTGCTATCAACAAATTGAGAATGATAGACTTGCATGGATATTTGTAAGGATAGGATTTTTCTTTCTTTAAATAAAGTTAAGGATTGTTTTCTCCATCCATCATCCTTGAGGGCACATTCTTATGCCTTGTAGAACTAAAAGAGGGGAGATTTTTGCTGATAAAGTGAATGAAATCTGATAATTACATCATTTTGATAAGACAATCATTGCTCAAAGGGCTGTCTAAAAGAAAAAAAATCATACTCATATAATGGGGAAGTTGATATTTGGAAGACAAAAGTATCCAGGCTTTTGTCTTTACCCACTATCTTTTGTTTTTTGGGTGAAGTTCAATATCTCTCCAGTTACAAAGAAAATACCCCTGCAGTGTCCAAGAATGTGATAAGAGTTATCTTCAAGGAACACAATTTTGTTCTGTGATTTTAGCAAGATCTACACATCTCTGTCAGAAGCTGAACTAATGCCAGGTTCTTTAAAAGAGACATAAACAAGTCCACTGTGTGCATCTATCCACCTCAGAAATAATACCTATTCTAGGGTGGGCATACTGCTAAAGAGATGACACCTTTGTTTAAGTTATAAAAGTGAACTTTGTGCTGACTCCAGAATTTTCTAACAGCATATTGAGATGAGTGGCCTTTAAAGTACAAGGAGAAAAGACAATTTTATCAAGGAACAATATTATATAGTATTTTTCAGCATGATTCAAAAACTTTTCTTAGAAGAATGACTATTATACTTTGCAAATAAACTGTGCTATTTTTATATCCAGTGATGTTGCAACTGGTCCTACATCATTAGAACATATACTTTAAATTGGTTTGCACTAGTAGGGATGGATTTGTGTTAAACCATCTATGCCCCCTTCACCAATCCGTTTTGACAATGGCATTATAGATGGCCATTTGAGGAGCTAATTGTCCTGATTAGGATTCATTAGAACCAAACAAGATGGTAAATGGAGGTTATTTCTAGTTATAATGAAATATACATATTCTTACATATTCTCATATGCTAACATAATATAATTGTAGCAAAATACAATAATATGTATAAATGAATCCATAATCCTATCATGTATTCTTTGCAGATATAGGATATAAATAAGCCAAATTTTATAATTCCATGTGATTATCATCGATGTTTTTCAATAAATCTTCCTTGGAAGATCCAGCCAACCTAGCAAAAGCCTCCTTTTGGTTATTTCTATGTCATATGAAAATGTAATTACTGTCCATTTCCTCTTGTTCTTACTATATAAGGGCCTATCCTCCCCTTTAGGGTCCTGTAAGTTATTCATGATACCATTTTGCAATGGAAATCATGATTCAGGTCATAAACTAATTAATGAACATGAAATGTCTTTTCTTTACCCTCTGGTTTACTTATAATATTGAACTATCTGAGACCACAGTGTTCCATGATTTCCATCCATTTAGCATCACTGAAGAATATTGATGTTAAAGAAATAGGCTTTTGTAATGGCAATATTTTGAAATCATTAAAAGCACTGCACAATTTCCAAAATACAATTCAGCCCTATCTCCTATCCATTAGCCCAAATCATCCACAGGAAGACTTTTTAATCTAAATCTTGGTTTTCTATAAATGAGCTTTTCCTTAACTTATTCAATAGCATTTCACCCAAATCCAAACTTATCAACTTGTTAAAAAATCATTCAACAAGCATTTATTAATTGCCTAACCTGGGTCAGACACTGGGGATTCCAATGCAGTAAATGAAATAATCTCTACTTAGGACAAGGATGTGTATGACTAACCATCTTATAGGATCATCTGAAAAAGACAGTTATCATACTGTTTGAGGAACAAACACTTGCTATTGTAACAGTCATGAAATAAATTGTGACTGTCAAGTGAACATTTGTGTTTGACAAATAACCCAACTTTGCAGAACTTGAAGTATTTCAAATTATTTAATAGGTCCTTTGCTGGCCATATATCTGTAGATGGCTATTATAGGATGAAATCATAAGTTTATTTTTTAAAAGGATTTTGTTAATTCTTCAATTATGTGAATAATTGAAGTGCAACATTATTGAAAGCTCTCAAAATGGCTTAATATATTATTTGTAATAATTGATTTGGTAAAATAGCTAACAGAGATTTTTATAATTTTGTTCTTAGCAAAGCTTCTGCAAAATGAGACCAACTCTATCTAATTTAGGAGTAATGGTACAGTTGGGAGACCTTAATTTAAAATCTCAAATAACATTGAAACTTATGAAAATTGTGATTTGGGGAAGTTCCTCATTTCATTTGGGGGAAGATCCTCTACATTTGAGAGTCAAAAAATATTTCATTGAAGACCAATAAGAACAGCATAGTTTTAGGTACTAGGATGACACAGAGGTATATCTATGATCTCTGCCTTTATGGAATTTACCATGGAAGGAAAGAAGTAAGATTAATACATTTGAAACAATAGAAAGAAGTAAGATTAATACATATGAAACAATAGAAAGCACTCCACAACAGTGTGTAGGAGAGTACTAAATCCCTTGGCACAGACTATTAAGTCACAGGCACTCCAGGAACAAGATCAAGTGATGACTGCAGTAGTCAGAGCATGCTCCATGGAAAAGGTCAGGCATCATGAATGAGGTTATATACTAGGAATGGTGAGGTTACACAAGTATTTTCATATTGAAAATCTGACAGTCTTTAAAGGGTCATACTGAGAATGTTTGAAAACAGGTTACCATTTGTCCTTTTTTATTGGATGATTTTCACAACCTTTCCTTAGAAAATATTCACATAAGACCCTAAATACTCCCTGTTTTGTTATCATAAGATTCTCCTCTCTGCTGTGCCTTTGGGAGTTGACAAAGCCTAAGATTAACCAAAAATCATTCAAGAATGAAATCAAAAAGTGAAGTTAAGAGAAAACTATCACTTTGACCTCCAGCACAAAAACATTTAACACTGCATAATAAGCAACAGTAAATGTGTTCCTTATTTGAATTTTTTTTTCACAATTAAATGAAAAGTGGCAGATTGCTACTGGAGCTATAGGAAACATTTCAGATGGAGCAACGCAAAAGATGTTCGTTTTTCCAGTGACTTCATGACAAGGAGAAAACATTTTCCTTTCCTTCAGCACAAAGGTTTTAATTTTTTTTCTTTTAATATCATTGTAAAGATTGATTGCTTTAAACTTAGCCTGCCAGAAACTCCTTCAGATTTCAAAGCATCATATAGCACCTGAGCAGGTGAAAATGTGACAGTGCAGAGTGTGTTGACAACTCTACTTGTAATACACTTAAACCAAGGTGGGGTTTAGCTATAAAGCAGTTATTTATTGCAACAGATTTAGGCATCAGGCAGCAACTTTAAATGATTTTGTAGATAAAAATAAAAAAATAGATCTTCATATTGTACAAATTTTACCTCTTTGATTATTGACTAAATAATGTCACTATCTAAGTTCAGGACCTCATTATCTCTTACCAAGATGATTAAAATAGCTTTCTAACTTAGCCCCAAACTTCCTTCTCCTTGTTGTGCAAGGTTTCTCAAAACTCTCAGTGTAGTTTTCAGCATTAAAAAAAAACACTAGAACTTTTGGGACACCCTGTATAATGTTACATATTTAACACATATTAAATGTGTTACTTCATACCTTTGATTCAATACTTTTACTCAAATATTTTCAAAGATTTCTCCTTATTTGGCAGCTAGATGGAGTGTGGATAAACGCTGGGTCTGTAGTAAGAAAGACTCATCTTCCTAAATTCAAATTCAATCTCAGACACTTTCTAGCTGTGTAATACTGGGAAAGTTACTTAATCCTGTTTGCCTCAGTTCCTCATCTGTAAAAAATAACCAAGAAAAGGAAATGGCAAATCCTTCTGGCATTCTTACCAAGAAAACCCCAAACAGCCATCACAATCAGACACCACTGAACCACAAAGGATTTAAATATCTTTGACTAGCTTGCAAGGCTTTCCAATATCAGACTATAAGCTACTTTTGTAGCCTTACTTTAGATTACTCCCTTTCATATATTCTATCTTCTTGTCAAAACTATACTAGTAATCCTTCCCTAAAATGGTCCAAACTCCTCTGCTGTTGTAATCAAGACTCAAGGCTGGGAATGCCCCCTGTGAATCAGGAACTAGGAATCCAACTAATTTAAATGGAGCATTAAATATAGTAACAAAAATAATAAATCTATCTATTGACCTAATCTTAATCTTTTGACTTTCCCCAAGAAATTCTCTAGGGACCACAACAAAATCTTGGCGTTAACTATGGCCTTAGTGGTCATCTTAGAATTATACTCCTTTTTCAAGATGGAGATTCTTTCCACGTTCCAGATGAAGAATTTCTTCATCCCTACAAATGTTACTGTTTTGTCTTTTTTCTTCTTTCTCTCCTTCCTTTTTCTCTGTCTCTCTCTGTCTCTTTCTCTCTCTCACTAATCAGTACTTTTCATCTTTATATATGATTCCATTTATTATTTTTGTATTTGTTCCTTGTACACTTATATGTGTATATTTGTCTCCTGTTGCCCTGATGCAACCAATAACTAAGGCCAGGAATGCCCCTAAAAATCAGGAACTAGTTAAGTTAGTAAAACAAGGAATCTAATGAATTTTAATAGAGCATTAAATAAAGTAACAAAAATAGTCTATTTGAAAAATAGAAATAGCAAACCTTCAAGCTCCCTTATGGCTCAAGGAGTGTGATTCTATAGTATTATTAGGACATAACTGGATTTGTTTTCAGAAATTGAATGAGCTTCCTCAAGAACCAGAGGTTGGACAATGCCATGATTGAGGTATGCTGAAGTGGATTAAAGCTTCATATGGGCATTAGTTTAGTTCAAACAATAAGTCAATAGACATTTATTAATTACCTACTACCTACTGGACAACTAGGTGGCACAGTAGATAGAGCACTAGGCTTGGAATCAGGAGATTCACCTTTATCAGATCAAATCTAGCCTCAGATAATTACTAGCTATATAACCATGGGCAAGATATTTAAATTCTGCCTCAGTTTCTCATCTGTAAAATAAGCTGGATAAGGAAATGGCAAACAATACCAGTATCTTTACCAAAAAACCAGAGTCATACATGAATGAAACAATTGAACAACAATAATAATCTACTGAATTCTCTCTCAGGTGATACAAAATACAAAGAATAAAATAGTTGTTATATTTGTGGAGTTGGTTTTATGGGGAGACAAGTACTCTCAGTTAATAGTCAATAAGTTAACAGGCATTTATTTATTGAGTGCTTAATACATGTCCAATGCCATGCTATACATTAGGGATACCAAAAAAACCCCCAAAAACAAAAAAAAAACAAACCTAAAACAGCCTGTGCTGACAATACGCTTACAATCTAAAGGGAGAGACAATATGTAAATAATTATGTACAATCAAAATATCAGTGGAGTAAACTGGAAATAATCTCAAGAAAGTCATTAGCATTAAAAGGAACCAGGGGAAAAAACTCCCTTTTTCTTGGTTTTATTTTTAGTACATTTCTTTTTTTTTTTACTTAACATTGATTTTTTAGTTTTCAGTTCCAAATATTCTCCTTCCCTACAGTCCCACACCCACCCATTGAGAAGGCAAACAATATGATCCATTATATATGTGAAGCCATGGAAAACATATTTCCATTTTGGCCATTTTGCCAAAAAAAAAGAAGCAAGAAAAATAAAGTGAAAAAATGTGCTTCAATATGCACTTAGATTTCAGCGATCAGGAAAAAATTTTGCAGAAGATAGTATTTTAACTAATATGTAAAAGAAGGAGCCAGAGATGAGAAATAAGGACATGCAGGACAATCAGCAAAATTATACAAGGTAAGGAGATGTAGTTCCTTTGTTCCAGGAAAACTAAGAGGTTAGTGCCACTGAGTTTTAGATTTTGCAGAAGAGAATAAGATATAAGAAGACTAGAAAGGTGAAAGAGGTTAGATGATGAAGAGCTTTAAAAACCAAAGGATTTCACATTTGATTTTGGAGGTAATAAGGAGTTCTTGAATATATTGAATGGGAAGAGAGGTTGATATGGTAAGACCTGAACTCTGGGAAGAGCATTTTAACAGTTTAGCAGAAGATGGATTGAAGTGGGGAGAGACAAGATAGAGAGTCCAATTAGAAGGTGATTTTTCAGGGGTGAGGTGATGATGTGCCTACGCCAATGTAGTAGCCATGTCAAGGGGAATATGGGGAATATTAGAATAATGTTTTGAAAGCAGAAGAAATTGGCAAAAGATTGGATACAGGGAGTAAGAATGAGAAATTGAGAATGATACATAGGTTACAATCCTGGAGGACAAGGATGATGCTGTTGCTCTCAAAAGTAATAGAGAAGTTAGGAAAAAGAGAGGATTTGGGGATGGATGATAGTAAGTTTTGGACATATTGAGTTTAAGGTATTGATGAAACATCTCATTCAAAATGTCTAATAGGTAGTTGGAGATCAGGAGAAATGTTACAACTAAATAAGTAAATCTGATAATCATCTTCATATAAATGACAATTCAAAGCCATGGGAGCTGTTGATATCACCAAGTGAAACCATACAGGGTGAAGGAAAAGAAAAGAACTCAGGTCAGCCTTGGGTGACACACTAGCTGGCAAGAACTTAATGAAGATTTAGCAAAGAACACCGAGAAACAGCCATATAAGTAAAGAGAGATAGAAGCAGGAGATAGAAATGTCTTGAAAATCTTGAAAGAAGAAAGTATCAAGGAGAAGAGGGTGATTGACAGTATCAAAACCTGCAGAGAGGTCAGGAAGGCTGAGAATCTGATCCATTTCTCATATATCATCTGAGAAACCTCTTATCACTAACACAGCAGGAAAGTTTCTTCAGGTGCTACAGAAAAGGAATTTGGGTTGGCCAGGGGACTGGTGGCCTACATAACATCAGTGTTATGTTAGCATAAGACCACAGCCCATCAGAAATGTTTCAGTTAACAAGGCTGCCCACTGTCACCATTACTATTTAACATTGTATTAGAAATGTTAGCTTTGGCAATAAGAGAAGAAAAAGAGATAAAAGGAATTAGAGTAGGTAATGAAGAAACCAAATTATCACTTTTTGCAGATGACATGATGGTATACTTAGAGAACCCTAGAGACTCAACTAAAAAACTACTAGAAACAATTCACAACTTTAATAAAGTTTCAGGATTCAAAA
Source organism: Myrmecobius fasciatus (assembly GCA_023553655.1). Lineage (NCBI taxonomy): Eukaryota > Metazoa > Chordata > Mammalia > Dasyuromorphia > Myrmecobiidae > Myrmecobius > Myrmecobius fasciatus. The sequence goes on along the minus strand of JAJPUD010003839.1, from coordinate 50,224 downwards.
TAAATCCACATAAATCATCAGCATTTTTATATATTACCAACAAAGTTCAACAGCAAGAGATATAAAAAGAAATTCCATTCCAAATAATGGATGATGGTATAAAATATTTGGGAATCTATCTGCCAAGGAAAAGTCAGAAACTATACGAACTAAACTACAAAACACTTTCCACACAAATAAGATCAGACCTAATCAATTGGAAAAACATTAAGTGCTCATGAGTAGGCCGAGTGAATATAATAAAAATGACACTACTACCCAAAGTAATCTACTTATTTAGTGCTATACCAATCAAACTCCCAAGAAATTATTTTACAGATCTAGAAAAAAATAGTAGCAAAGTTCATTTGGAAGAACAAAAGGTCAAGGATTTCAAGGGGATTAATGAAAAAAAAAGGCAGATGAAGGTGGCCTTGCTGTACCAGATCTAAAACTATATTATAAAGCAGTGGTCATCAAAACCATTGGTACTGGCTGACAAATAGAGAAGTCGATCAGTGGCATAGTATAGGTTATCAGGACAATCTAGGCAATAACTTTAACAATTTAGTGTTTGATAAACCCAAAGACCCCAGCTTTTGGGATAAATACTCACTATTTGGCAAAAACTTCTGGGAAAATTGGAAACTAGTATGGAAGAAATTAGGGCTTGACCCATACCTAACACCACATACCAAGATAAGATCTAAATGGGTTCATGATCTAGATATAAAGAGGGACTTTGTAAGCAAGTTAGAGGAATATAATATAGTTTATCTCTCAGACCTGTGGAGATGGAATAAATTTATGTCCAAAGAAGATCTGGAACTCCTAATTGAACACCAGATAGATAATTTTGATTATATTAAGTTAAAAAGTTTCTGTACAAATAAAACTAATGCAGACAAGATTAGGAGGGAAGCATCAAATTGGGAAATCATCTTTACATTTAATGGTTCTGATAAAGGCCTCATTTCTAAAATATATAGAGAATTGTCTCATATACATAAGAATTCAAGCCACTCTTCAATAGATAAGTGGTCAAGGGATATGAACAGACAATTTTCAGATGATGAAATTAAAACCATCTCTAGTCATATGAAAAGTTGCTCCAAATCACTATTAATCAGAGAAATGCAAATTAAGACAACTCTGAGGTACCACTACACACCTGTCAGATTGGCTAAAATGACAGGAAAAGATAATGATGAATGCTGGAGGGGATGTGGAAAAGCTGGGACACTAATACATTGTTGGTGGAACTGTGAACGGATCCCAACATTCTGGAGAGCACTTTGGAGCTACGCTCAAAAAGTTATCAAATTGTGCATACCCTTTGACCCAGCAGTGTTTCTATTGGGCCAATATCCCAAAGAGATCTTAGAGGAGGGAAAGGGACCCACATGTGCAAGAATGTTTGTGGCAGCCCTTTTTGTAGTGGCTAGAAACTGGAAACTGAAGGGATGCCCATCAATTGGAGAGTGGCTGAATAAATTATGGTATATGAAAAAGAAATGTTTCAGTTGCTACCAGTTCAAAAGTAAGGTGACATATTAGGAAAACAAGCAATATGACATTTATTATAAATGTGTGGTCATGGAAAACATACCTCCTTATTGGTGATGTTGGGGGAAAAAAAGAAAGAAAATGGAAAAAAATGTACTTTCACTAATCCAATTGGCTAGAAATATAGCAACAACGGCACCATTGTGCATATATATCAGAGGCCTGACTAATCATTTTAGAAATATCCAATGGAATCACTCAACAGCACTTTGTGTAAACACTATTTTTTTAAATAGTGAATACTTCAATCATAGATTTGACAGAGCAAGATAATATTCTCACAGTGACCATACCTGTGTCTGTAATCACATCAGTAGCCTTTAAGGGGGAAAAACAGTTCCAATCTGAATGCTACTTGAGCTTGCTAAGAATAAATGCTTCTGGGCATAAATTTCCACATTCTATTTTTTCTTGCTTCATAGTTCTCTATGTTTGTTCATTTTATTTCTGTTTTATTTTTACCTTTCCAACCTTATTAAATTTTTATACTACCATTATTTCTCAATATATCCCCTATTAAAATCACCCATATAGTTAAAAAAAAAAACAAAAAATAAAATTGGGCTATAAAATGACCACTTCTGAGAGTAAATGCACCATTGTGCTGTATAGGCTCTCACCTCTTTTCTGAGAGAAGGGATGTATGTTTCATTATCTATTCCCCAAGATCAAGATTGGTTATAGCAATTAATCCAAATTCAGCTGTCTATGATACTGATTTTAGATGAATAAAGTAAAAACTCATGGAGAACATACTATCAAAGAAAGGTTAAAAATTAAATCACAAAGAAAGATATTCACATTAATTACATTGACTAGGCTAATATTGGTATGATACAGAATCTCCAAACTAGATATAATGTATGTGCTTTGGAAGCTAGTGAAATTTATACTATAAATTTGAATGCTTTTACATTTTCTGGGATGCCAATAGATGAAGCAGCACTAGGGTAGTGAAAAGAGCATTTATCCTGGAGTTAGGCTATCTAAATTATTATATTAGTTCTATCCCTCATCAATGACAAGGACTTGCACAAAATATTTTACCTCCTGAGCCTCAGTTTCCTCATTTGTATAATAAAAGAATTAAGTTAAATGGCCTCTACAATTCATTTCACCTCTGAGTCTATGAACCTACATCAAGGATTTAATGATCACTATGGTCATGCCCACTTCTAACATTCCATAATTCTCTGAATCTGTGGCATTAAAGCTTAAGTCTAATCTGTTATACTTATATATAAATATATGTAATGACTCTAAAAATGGAAAGCTCTAAGCAACAGGCTCATTATTCTTAAGTGTAATACTAAAACAGAATGCTTTAATAAATTTGAAAAAATTAAGAAAATAAGGACAGGTAGTTAAATTAGGCAGTCAAATATATTATCTATCATCTGTCCAAATGATTTATATTGACAACATTTCTAATAGGCACAGAACATCCAGTAAGATCAATAGCTCTAATAGTCTGAAGAGAAATGTGACAATAATCCACTTATGAAAACATTTCTTTGATCAAAGGAGTTTCTATTTATTCTATTCATTTCACAAAAGGTAAGGACAGTTGATTGGGAAAAAAGCAAGTGCAAGGAAATATTAATCTTAAAATATTATGGTGGCAAACATTTATTTTAGGAGAGCTATCTTTCCAATTTATATCTAATACTTATATGGTTCTTTCCTATTCCAAGTATCAATACTACCAATATTTAATTCATACAACCAAAGTTAAAGAGTCAGTACTTTTTTACTAAAACTTTAAATAAAACACTTTTTTTGTTCTCTCATGATAGTATATTCTTTATAGTTGGGGGACTACGAAGTGGAGTCCCTAAAATTTGAATAACAGCAATCACAGTAGTTTTCAAATTATCTTAAAAAGAACATGTAGAATATTGTTCATGAAACTTCCAGTGAGGAAACACTAAACTGAATCAGATGTGCAAACTATTTGTCATATCTCAAGGATGTCTGCATAACAATGTGAAGCAAAGAGTTCTTTTCAAATACACTTATACTCAAAGTATCTTTGCATACCTGAGACCAAAATTTTTTATTACAAGCTTGCATAATGCATGCATTCTTTTGACATAGGACTGAATTCTTTAAATAAATAATAAATTTCTTATACTCTCAGCTTCAAAAGAAACCACATGGATGATTTCAAGCTTGGCTTTACTACAACTGCCATTCCCTTTACAGGCATTACTGGGGAAAAGATACATGCACTGTTTTACACATGCTAAATAGAAGACTATTTCCTAAATGGTAGCTATAAATCAGAGTAATGTGATATCTGAAATACTCACCTTTGATTAAGCTTCTGGGGAGGTTTGGAAACACATCAAACTTCTTTATCTCTAGATCACCAATATAATAATATTAGGTGTCATGCTTGATCCATGGTAGAAGTCATATACTTTATCTTCCATAAACTTAAACATGGGAGGGATTATAAACATTTAAAGGAAATTAATTGTTAGATTCATACATATATGTATATGTAGCTACAGTTCTGAGGAAGATCACTGGACTAAAAAAGTACAGAACCTGGTTCAAGTCCTAGATCTGGCAAACTGTGTGATCTTGAGAAAAGCAGGTTTTGGAATCACGTTTCCTCATTTATAACACAGAGGTGTTTTATAATTTACGGTGTTGTTGCAAAGATTGACTCTTGAGGTATGAGAGCTATATGACTAGATGGCAATGGATAGAGTATTAGACTTGGAGTTAGAAAGAGATGAATTTGAGTTCTGCCTCAGACAAACTTTGTGATTCTGGGCAAGTCACTTAACTTCCATGAGCCTCATTTTTCTCTTTTGCAAAATGAGGATTAATAATAATACCTTCACAGTGTTGTGAGGACCAAATTAAATTATACATGTAAAGCATTTTGCAAACTTTAACACACAATATAAATATTAGCTATTATTACAGCTTTGTAAATGTAACAGGACCTTAGAGACAATGCCCCTAGTATGCCCAAGTCCTCCTCATTTCAGATCTAGGCTATCAGGCACTGATTTAGAAGATCCCTTTAGCATCTGAAAAGGGGAAGACTGAGAGTTTATGTGCCAGTAAATGTGTCTGGTATACTATTAAGTCTAAAAGCTTGATTGTACGTTAGCTTTTTTTTTTCCCTTACTAAAGAATACATTTTTTCCTCAAAAAAAAAAAAATGAATGATAATTAGGTTCTCAGGCTGGCCTATAAAAATCTACTTAACATGTAACATGACACATTTAGTCATAATACAAGATAAGTAACTAGCTTCTGTGGGTCCAATTGTTTCTGTAGGAAAATGTCTTTAAAATGTCTTTAAACAGAACTGGGAATTCTGGGAAGACAACTTTTCTGTCTTGCCACATCCTTATTGTTTGAGGGGCAGAGAAGGATTATTACCTTCCATTTAGGCAATAAGAATCCTCAACATTCACCAACATACCAGTCAAGCCTTTATGGCAAGGGAGGAATTCTGCCTTTAGCTTTACCAGTAAACTCCCAGCTAAGGTAAGAACAATCATTTACTAATCATATAGAGCTGAGCAGATTCCTAAGTTAGATGTTTGTAAGTTATGAGTTGCCTCTAGATATGTTCCAGTACACCTATAAATGAGGCTAAATGATATAATTAGATGAAGGAAAAAGAAGTGGTAACTATAACCAATTTAACTAAATCCATATTCTCTCTAGTGATGGCATAATAATGTTATACAGAACACCTAAGATTTCAGAATAACTTTATATTTATTATATTATAATATTATAAATATATGTTATATTTATAATTACTTTTAAGGTTATACCCTTCCCCCTCTATTATGTTCTGGCCATATGAGAAAAACTGATTCATGTTACAGTTATTTAGCATTTGGGAAAGATTTGTGTGGTTAAATTTACCTAAGTGAAAACTTTGAATCATCATCTTTAAAAGAAGAAGTAGGAGGAGGAGGAAGAGGAGAAGAAGAAAGAAGAGGAAGAAGAGGAAGAGGAGGAAGAGGAGGAGGAGGAGCAAAGATTTTATAAATCTCCTAGAAGTAGGTTTTAACATATTTTTTGACTGGATTGCATTGCTGTTTTAAGTACAGATGGAGATGCTATATAATTTAAATAAACAGGTTTTGAAAAGATAGTAAATAGAATTTCACTGCAATTATGCTTCAGGTTTTGTGAAAAGAGAAGTCATTATTATTACAGAGCCAATTGTCTCATTGGAACTCCACAGGGCAAATTTTGACCCCTTCTTCACAAAGTCTCACAGGAAAAAAAAATCTTCTCTTATTACTTCTATTGTAATCTGATCTTCATTTCCCTATCACACACACATGTACATGCACACACACATATATATATTCTACATATAAATTTTTTTTCAGGGATTCCTTCCATGAGCTTTTATTGGCCTGGTTTTAGGACTGTGGTTCTGAGAACTGGACATATTTTCCTTGCAGAATCTCTGGGCTGGAATCTTCATCATTCGAACAAATACATAAGGTTTTATGAACTATCTGCTATATGCCAGGCACTATGTTAGGCCCTGAGACTACAAAATTTTAAAAAAGAAAAATAAAGAATCAGCCCCTTGAAGGCAGCCCCTACCTTCAAGGACCTTATAGTCTATTGAGAAAACAACATGTATTCAAATAAATACACACACAAGTAAATACAAATATTTGGAGGTAGAGGAGGAGGCATTGTTTCATGTGGGAGTCAGCAAATGGTTGCATATAAGAAATAGCACTTAACATTATCTTTGAAGGAAGCTATGAATTCTGCATAGGAGATATATGAGGAAGAAGTACATTTTGGACATGGGTGCCAACAGTATGAAATCAAAAGATGTTATATGGACCATCTTGTGTATAGACTTAGCAATTAAGCCATTTTGGCTAACCCACACAGAACATAAAGACTAAGATATAATATAAAATTAATTGATTTAATATAAAATAATGCATGATATTAGAGATTTGAGCCAGATTGTAAAAGGCTTTACATGCTAAGCAAAAATTTGCATTTGATCCTAGAGGCAATCAGGAGCCAGGAGAGGTCTGTAAGTAGGGGAATGGTTTGATCAGACTTGCGTTCTAGGAATATCACTTTGGCAGCTATGCAAAGGATGAATTGGAGAGGACAAGGACTTCAGGCAGAGAAACCAATTAGGAGGCTATTGCAACAGTACAGGTCAGGGCTAATGAGAGCTTGTATTAGGGTGGTGAGCATTTCAATATAGAGAAAGTGGATGGATGTAGAGTCATTTAGTCCAACCCATTCCTGAGCCTGAATCCACTCCACAAAACTCTTAACAAGTGGGCATTCTTCCCTCTGATGCTTCAGAGTTCATAATTGGAACATGACTTCTACCCTCATCTCCAATAATCCATATATTTGAATTGGACTTGTAATTCAGTGGTATGTTGAAATGCATAATGGATCTCAGGTAGAATGATAAAATAAAAAAGGATATATTTAATCTTGATGTAATAGAGAACAAAATTTAGAGTCAGAAAATGGGGCTTTGAATTTTGATTCTGGCACTAATAATAATAACAAAAACAATAACATTTATAAAACATTTTAAGATTTGCAAAGTACTTTAAAGTTATTATTTAATCCTTACAACAGTCCTGGGTGTAATCACTATTATTATCCTCATTTTATAGGTGAGGAAACCTAAAGAGAGCAGTTAAGTGATTTGCCCACACCTAAGCCCATTAGTCTAGTAAGTGTTTGAGGCTAGATTTGAACTAAGAACTTTTTGACTCTAGGTCCAATACTCTATCTTCTGTGCCATAGAGGCTGTTCAGTATTGTGGCCTTTAGCAAATCATTTAACCACTTTGAACCTGTTTTCTCCTCTATACAATGGAAATAATACTACTCTTACTCCCTGCTATTGGAATTTGTTGTGAAGACCATACTTTGTAAATCTGTAGAAATGTATTATCTAGGAGAATATTGCATATAGTAACAGCAAGATTATGTGATGATCAGCTATAATAAACAAAGCTCTTCTTAGTAATGCCATGATCCAAGACAAATGGAATGGAAATGCCATCCACATGGAGAGAGAGAATTATGGAGCCTGAATGTGGATAGAAGCATAGTTTTTTTCACCTTTTTTGTTTTTTCTTAGGGTTTTACTTTCTCTTGTTTTTTTCCCTTTTGATCTGATTTTACTTTCACACCATGACAAATATAGAAATCTGTTTAAAAGTTTAAACACATGTATAACCCCTATCAGATTTCTTGTTGTCTTGGGAGGTGGGAATAAGGGAAAGAAGGAAAAAAAAATGAAACATAGTATCTTAAAGAAATGAATGCTGAAAACTATCTTTACAAGGGCCTGGAAAAATAAAATACTATTGAGAAAAAAATGAAATATGTGTTACCTTTATTCTTTAAAAGGTTGACAGCAACAATAGCTTTCTTTTTGAGTCCTGTGCATTAGCATCTTGAATTGATGTTCAGGGATAGTAGAATAGGGAAAGAAAGGTATGTGTACATGATCAGTTCTTACAACTTTTAGGATCCATGTGGGAAAAAATTTGGCCAGATGCCACAGGTACAAAGCTGGGAAAATTTTGGTCATATTCTTGCTCTCTGGCTAACACCCTTTCTTGTTTCTTCTTGCCAGTTTCAAATTAGCATACTCACTTCCTGGCTATTACTGTTGCTTCTCTTTTTTTTCCCTGGAACAAAAGGGTTGGTAGGGGATAGCATAGGAATACCTGGCCTTGACCCTGAATAGACAATGTAGTATGGCTATACAATAAATACAAAATCATAACTGCTGTATTTTCATTCTTCTGTTACTAACTTCATTTGCTTGGAAACAGATTTGTTTCTTAGGAATTCATCTGTTTCTGCCACAAATCTCCTACCTGAATCTTCTATGATTTTGTAAAAATAACCCAAGCAATTGTGATGGTATAAACCATATTTTGGCTTCATGTAGGGGAAAAGCTGTAGGAATTGATTAACTCTTAAATCTGGCTTTCAAGCAGAGGTTTTTGTTTGGTTTTTTTTTTAAGCAAAGAAGAAAAGTAATAGAAAAATAAAGAAAACAGTCAGTAAAATCATCCAGACATATGTGTGTGTGATATATATATGTGTGTGTGTATTCATATGGTGCTAGATTGCATAGGTGTTACCCATGATACCCTTGTGCAAATTTTATAAGCCTATGCAAATTCGACCACCATTACTTATATAGAATACACCAGATGAAAGGTTTCTATTCTAATGAAAACTAAAAAGAAGAAGAAAGAAAGAAAGAAGAAATCATGGGGGAAGCCTTGTCCTCTTATAAGGTAAGCACCACTATAAGATTGAATCAAAGATCATATTTTGAATCAATTAATCAATAAGTATTCACTCAGTGCTGACTTTGTGGTTAGTACCATGTTAAAATGCTGTTTTCTAAAAGGAGAGAGAAAGAGATGTATTTTTTTCTGATAGTCTTCTAGTTTGCCCTTCTTCATAAATTTATATTTAAATAAAAAACAAAAAAATAAGCATTTAAATATAAAGAGCATTTACAAGATGACAAGAAAGCAAATGAAAACTAGAAAATTCATTTCAATATTCACCTTTTTTCCTCTGCATTATATTAAATGTCTGTATACTGGAGTAGTCCAGTTCAAAGACTGAATGTTTCATTTTTATCCAGATGCTTGGCATCATGGAAATACACCCATAGCCTAGCAATTCTGAACCCTTTTTGAGTGTATTCCTCACAGTAGCCAACCTGTATTTACTCAGAATATCAATCAGCTGCATTTTTGTTGTGCATAGAAAGCCCTCTAATTAAGCTTTATTTAATTTGTTTTAACTCTGAGTGCAAGGGAAATGACACAATGTGAATTACTCATTATAGTAACCTCTCCTCAAACTACAAATGGGTACCAAGTGATGTCTGTGTGTGTTTTTACAGTGTATATCACTCACTGAAGCAATGCTTCAGAAGGACGATAACAATAATAATGATACTTAGCATTTATATAGCATTTTCCATCTTCAAAACACTTTATAAACCTTAACTAAATAATGGTACTTACAGGAATGAGGTTACAACACCAATGAATCAGCACGTCCCTTGCTAGAATGTTAGTCCTCAGAATTGTCACCTTTCGGTGTCAGTTCTTATGGGAATGATTGCACCTAGTGATGGATTAAGACCAGATAAAATTGATTGGCTGATCCCAGCCTGCACTCTGAAGGGGCCTCCATAGATGTTTGGATGTTTATACTGATTAACTGAAGCACTTGCAGCCACATTCAAGGTCTCTCAATCCAGGACTTCACTGAATAAGCAAGTGGACAATTGAAACAACTATTTGGATAACTCATAACCCTCTCCTTCCATCACACAACCTCACTCCCCTCCCCTAAAAAAATCTCATCCCTGAATCATCATATGTACTTTTCTGCATTATGATGTTTCCAAATGGATATTAGAATCATAGATTTAGAGCTAGAAAGGGTCTTAAAGGTCACCTACTTAATTTGGTCTCATTTTCACAGGAGAAAACTAAGACCTAGACAGGTAAAGTGTTTTTTATTTTTTATTTTTTTCCCCAAGGTAGGAGGTGAAGGCAAGAATTGAATACAGGTGCTTTGACTCCAAATTCAGCATTCTCTCCATTGTACTTTGCTGCCTCCTGTCTTCCTTCGCATGAATGTTAGATTCTAACATTCTAGGGAATTTCTCAACAAAATAAGAAATAATAATGATCAGATATAGGGAAGCTATCTCTGGAGCTGGTTTCTTATGTATTTACTTTACTCCATCCTAGACAACCCAGAGTAAGGGAGTCTTCTACACTGAGGTAGAAATTGCCATATAAACATGCCCTGAACATCACTTTAGCATTACAGGCTCTGAAAAACTTATTTCATTGGGTTTTGAGATAACCTGATAGATGCTAGTTTGTAAGTCCAGCCTTACACATTTTTCTTCTCAGCTGGGTTCAAAAAATTGTTGCTTCTAGATTTTTAAGGAAAATATAAGCTCAAGGCCTAAGTCATAAAAGCTTGCTGGACAGATATCTGCAATTATTTTAGGTTCTGGATTCCATAAGTTTTATATGAACCTAATTGCCTGCCAAGTTCCCTGATCTGTTTACACATACAGAATAAACTTTCTGTATTTTTTCTTCATATGCCTAGCATGAGTCAGTAATTATCTGTCTACTGCTGGGCTATTCCATGTAACTGGTGGGCATTTTAGTCACCGTGAGAGTCCTTAATCTCCCTAGGATTCTCCAGGAACAAAATTATTTGATATGAGAACCTTTGATATTACAAGTTGTATTTAACATTTCAAGGCTCATTTGAATCAGTTCAGTTCAGTGAACTGCTAAGCACACAGGACAACTCATAGTGTCAAGAAAGAAGCCTATAGATGCACTCAGTTGCCTGATGGTATATTACATAAAATAATGACAGTGAGTTGCCTAAGAAGTAACTAAAATATACTAGTGAGGGCTCAGGGTGTTTTTTTTTCTTTCAATTGTAGAATTTGGGGGGGGGAAATGAAGATGAGAGAAATTATTAGCAAATGATTGAGACTGACCAAGAATTTCATGACAGATATAGCATAAGAAAGAATTCTACTATGATGTATATATATTAGCAGTGCAACAATGAACCCAATCTTCAAATCACATATTTAGATCTGTAAGGGACCTTCAGGGCCATTGAGTCTAACCCCCTCATTTTTATAGATGAGGAAAATGAATACCAAAAAAAGGTGATTTCTCCAATGTCACAAGGGGTAGAAAGTGACAAAGCTGCGGTTTGAACTGAGATTCCAAATCCAGAATTCTTACCACTATACCACGAATGTATTGAATTTTATTGATCTCTTAACTATTGCACCCTATAAGCTACTGGCTTCATTTCCCTCTGCTGTTAGTCACTAAGAGAAGAAAAATTTCAGTGTAGGGTAGAGGGAAGCAAATAGCAAGACCACAAGAACGATATGCTAAGAGTTTACTAATGGCTGTGGAGAACACTAGCTATTGTATGCATTCATCAAGCTTGTGTCTACAGCAGAAATAAATGAATAAATAAACTTTCACCCAATCCTATTACACGAGTTAATGCATTATAGCCTTATGTAACATAACAAAACACATTCGGTGTATTTTTTAAATCATTTGTGTTAGGTGAAAGAATAGCTACTGCAGAACTATATACCCCACTTTCCTTGACTAGACTTCTGCCAGAATTCTCTCTGTTACATGGCTGGTTAGCCTTTGACTCCTAAATAATGCCTTTGAGAAGAGCACCCTTCTAATTCTCAAAGATTTTTTAAAGTAGCATTCCAAAGAGGATGAATATATTCACTGACTCATCCTTCGAGGTTCTGAATCAATAATATTGTGGTTACATAGCTTACATTGTATCTACTTACACAGGGATTGTACATATTTGAAAGGCAGAGCCTTAGTTCCTGCAAATTGTGACTGACTGTTTGAAGAAATAACATAGATGTGCATCCCCAAAACACTAGCTTGCTTTCCCTGGGTGTTGGAAGAAAGGTGTCAGCAAGTGTCCAGAAAGATAAACCAAGTTTTCCTCTAGAATGTACACTACTGCCATTTTACAACAGGAAATTTTTTAGGGCTGAGTAACCACTTAGAGCCGAAGACAAGCAATGAACTTAATTCTCCAACTTTAGAAACACTAATAACTCCAATGCTTCATATACTAGTTCATCAAGGTTGCAAAAAAATAACTTCATCAGGATAAAAATCTTCTTTAACACATGGAATTATTATGCTAAGTATAATAATAATAAAATCATTGACATAAAATGAATGAGAAAAGTATTATTCTATTAGAATTAATAGTCATTTTTAGAGGGCCTGACAATTCTCATAGGTTTACCTTGATCTATTCTTCCAATTTTAAATGAAACAGATTTTTAAACTCTTTCCCCATTGCTATTTTTTAAATTCTCTTTTTTCCATTTCTCAAATTAAAATGGAGTAGTACAGAAAATTTTCATATTTCTGGATATAGTAGCTATGCAGATATAGTACATAATATAGGTAGATGATATCTTGTACTTTTTAAATCTTGTTAGATAGAGAGAGAGAGAGGTCAGTAAACAGATTATAGCTAGATAGCTAGATAACTGATGGATGGATAGATGATGTCAGGAGACAAAACAGACAGATACACACACACACACACATACACAGGGTGGGGGGAGACAGAGACAGAGACAGAAACAGACAGAAACACAGAGAGACAGACACACACACACACAGAGAGAGAAAGAGAAAGAGAGAGAGAGAGAGAGAGAGAGAGAGAGAGAGAGAGAGAGAGAGAGGAGACATAACTATTATGCATGGCAGTTCATTGGATGACAGATTCTAGTCTTGTTTTCCTCAAAAAGTCCTACTTTGGTGGTGCAAATTACAAAGGAACAATTTTGTTGCTGTTATACACATTTACTGAAAATAAAAACATGCATGCCATATCTCTTTGCGAGACTATTTCCTAACCCAGCTGGTCTTAATGCATTAAATCTTGGGCTTCTCATGTTGCAGTTTTTTTAATCCCTGAGATAATGAAATATAACCAGGTAAGAAGTATCTTGTTAACTCTTCATCTCTTGTGTTAATGACAAAATGGGTTTCTTAGAAAATGAGATTACCTAGAGGTTTATGAAGAATTTCTACTACTGCATTGACTCCAAGAAAGATATAATACTATTACTGCCCTGGCATTCTCCTCTATGCCATTTTATAGTTGGAACTAGAGGGGAGAATGTTATGGTATGGGGACAGACAGTAATCAACCCTTTGTTGAGAAAAAGAGATGACTAAGATGGAGTCCTTAAAACATTTTCTACATACTCAATTTTCATCATCCCAGGATGTTAGAAAATCAAACATTTTATTTAGATTTTTACAAATGAATTGTCTATTTATTATCTGGCCTTGCCAAAAAGAAAAAGTACACATTGGCTTCTGACTATTTTTCTGGACACCTCTAGCCACCTCTGCATCAATACTTAGGATGTAATCAATAAACATAACAGAGGCTATTCATTCCAGTAGGATGGATTCCAACAAAAGAATCCTATTCATACCCATAATAGGCAGACTTCAACCCTTTCCTTCACATTATGTTTCGTGTCTTACAATCTCCAGGCACCTACCTACTTTACTGAACAAGGGTGATGAAATGTTCTGTTAGAGTAGGAATAATAATAAGACCAGACTATTTATTCTTCCAATGACCAGGACAGTGTTTCTCTAATGGAAAATGAGGCACTTTTCATTGTTAAAGGACAGAATTTCACACACTCACCCTAATAATTGGAAGGCAAAGTTCAATATCTGCTGAGGTTTGGATAAAAATTTTTAGGTGTTCTACAGAACCATTTCTTCTCAGAGTAGCCTTTTCATCTGTGTTGTGGTTGTCATGTACTTCTTAAAACTCACTAAGAACATTTATAAGATAAAATGGAACATTACAATTTCTAAGGCAATTGCCAACTTGCTACAACTATTTTTGCATTTACTCAGGCCACTTTTTAATGGGGGAAAGCACTTATTATTTCTTGATCACTTTTTGAAGTTGCTAAAAACTGGCCTCAAATACACCTGTGAGTAATTGTCAATAGAAAAATAATCATGTGTTATTTGGCAGTTTTCCAACTGGAGTTAGTCTGGCCTACATTTATTTTAGAATTCAATACTGCTGGGTTTTTGTTTTGTTTTGGTTTTTTTCTCATTCATTCATTTAACAGCTACTATTTCAGGTGGTGTAGAGACTACCAAGATAACTGAGACAATTCTTGCCCCCAAAGAGCTTGTAATCTACTAGGGGAAAAAAAAGATATATAACACAAATAAGAACAAAGCACCAAGAGTGTTCAGAAGAGAGAAAGACAGACAGACAGACAGAGATGTGAAGAGAGAGATAAAGAGACAAAGAGATAGGAAGAGAGAGAGATGAAGATAGAGAGAAAGAGAGAGAGATGGAGAGAGAGAAAGAGAAAGAGATGGAGAGAGAGCGAGAAAGATATGGAGAGAGAGAGATGGAGATGGAGATGGAGATGGAGATGGAGGGGAGGGAGTTAGGGAGGGAAGGAGGGAGAAAGATAAGGAGGGAAGAAGAAAGGGAGGGATGGAAGACTTTAGGAAAGTATAGATATTTGAACTTGCTCTTGAAAGATGTCAAAGATTTCATCAGGTAGAGCCAGGTAGTGAAGTAACTCAAATATAAGAAGCATGATAAACAAAGCCAGTAATGGGAAAGTGATGATAATATACCAAGAATGATGGGTTTAGTTTTACTGGGGCAAAAATTCTTTTAAGTTTTCTCTCTCAGGAGAGCAAACTAATTTGTAGCTCAGTCTTTTAATATGTTCTGACATATAGGAACTAGAATAGTATATTATACCAATAACATGAGTGACTTGTTTCTTTATTTCTATCTTCTCTCCTGCTAATATCTATGTCTAAATCACACAATTTAGAGCTGGAGGAGTTTGTAGAGGTCAATCCCTTGATTTACAAATAAGGAAAATAAGACCTTAGAGAGGTGAGGTTAGTCCACTGATTATTCAATAGGTATTTATTAAGTACATTCTCTACTGTTGTCCAAGTACCAGAGATCATAATAGCAAAGCCAGGGTTTAAACCCAATCTTCATACTGACTCTATACTCTGCTCTTTCTTTTGTGCCACACTGCCTTTGCCATGTGCCATGTGTAGACTGTTGACCCTCTTTCTACAATTTCATAGCTCTATTTCTACACCACTTCTACAGCACCCCCACCCCACCCCCAACAATGTTCTAATTTGAAACAATTACAGCGGTTGTCCCATTGCCTATTACTGTCTCCTGTGAAGGTTTGGAACACAATGAAAATAGTCATGGGGTAGGAATTGCAGTGATTAGAGATCCCTGCCTAAAGCCTTTAATGACTACCTTGTGCACTGCTTTCCCTCACCTTGCATTTCAGCTTATTTGCAACCCTGGCTGTAGGACCATGCTCCCTCTGACTGAATTATTCTAAGAATAGATGGTCTCTTCCTATGGGGGTGGAAGAAAGGGCTAAATGCTGATGAACTCTGGTTGTGCTGGGATGAAGGGCTACTGTTGTATCAAATAGAAATTACTTTCTGAGCTGGCTCCATTATCCACTTGGCCTGCCAGAAGACCAAAGGCTCGCCGTTTGGTCACTGATAATACTAATCCCCTCTGACAATTAGTTGGCAACCTTGCCTATTAGAATATGTTTGAACTGTTCTGGGTAAGAAAAAAAAACAACAACAGACTAGCAAAGAAAATATTTTAGATCTTTAAATCATAGACCTTCAAATATAGAGGAAGTACTAATTTTCCATTTTTGATATATTGTTCCTCCAGATTAGTAGATCATAATCTCTAGATATTTTAAATTTTTCTTACATAATCTCTAGAGGTTGGTGTTATGAGGTGGTGGTGAGGGTAGCTACTGTTATTTTGCTTTTTTTAAAAAATTTCAGTGTAGAAATTTGGTCTGGGAAGACTATAGTAAGAGCAGTATTCTCATTAAAACATGCCTTATGTATCCTCATAGGTTTCTCTGTCATATATACCAGTTTGCACTTAATGTGTTGCTTTTCTGGAACTACTTGTTGATGATGTCTGTGGAGTATTCCAAGACTTAACTGTTAAAGAGCAAAAGAGAAAATTCCAACCAATTCAATATTTCCACTTGAAGCTAACTTAGGAGGACTGGGCCTCTCAGGAGTGATATGTGATCAATCTTCAGGAGAGAAAGGCTTCAAAGGACTTTTGATATTATGAGTAAATAATAGAACATTGACAAGTATTTCCACTTGCCTACAAAATAATAATCAAATTATACAGAAAACCTCCAGATTCTTTTTGTTTTGTTTTGACTGGGAAGGGGATGTGGATGATGCATTGGTTTTCAGTGTATCTTGTCTTTGCTATGGCAGCCTGTAGATTTTTTTTCCACTGAATCATAGATTCATAGAATTACTAGAGTGAAAGGGGCTTTTGAGTTTATCTAGTCTAAATCCCAACTGCATAGGAACTCACTCTCCAGGATCACAGATATAGAGTCATCTATGATCTTGAGAAGATTTCCAGTGGTTAAGAACTTATTATGCCCCAAGCAGTGTATCCTGCTTTTGAATATTTTTAACAATTAAGAACTCTTTCCCTAGAACAATCTGAATCTCCCTTCCAGATCAAAGTCTTTCAAATACTTTAGTTCCTTTAACCAATCCATATCTTGATCATTTTGCTCTGGACATATCTCAGCTTATAATTGTTACTTTGTTGTTGTTGTTGAGGCAATTGGGGTTAAATGACTTGCCCAGGGTCATACAGCCAGGAAGTGTCAAGTGTCAGAGGCCAAATTTGATCTCAGGTCCTCCTGATTTCAGGGCTTGTGCTCTAACCACTACACCAACTAGCTTCCCTTCCCTTTCCCCTCCCCATTGTTACTTTTAAAATGTAGCCCATTTTATTCCAGATTTGGTCAGACTAGCATATGAAGAACTCACAGCAAAAGGCCAATAAGCTGTTCTCTAACACTAATTACTTTTTAAAATAACAAAACTGTAACTTTATTTCTTTTAGTTTTTTTCAACTCTATTTTTTTAAATTGTATTGATATCTTTAACATATCCCTCTCTGTGCACTCCCCACAGAGAAATTATATTCTTGAATATCCATTTTTTTTTTACTACCTTGTAAATTGTGCTTTGGTTCTCTGCTGAGCACCTTATTTACTTTATTCTTTTTCCCTCCACTTCCCCTTCCCCCTTCCAGCAAGCTATAGTTAGGAAAATATATATTTATATATACATATGTAGATATATACATACGTTCACACACTTACACACACGCCCCACATACACACACATCTTTCCTATTGACTCTTTAATCAAATTCTATTCTATAACTTGCTTTGCTATTACTTAACCTTCTTCCACCAAGGATCCTTCTCTTGTCCTCTTCCCTCACCTTTTGCTTACCCATCTACCTATCCCTTCCCCCCTTATAGATTTTGGAGGGTGCTATACCCTTCATGGTATATATGTAGTGTCTTTTGAACCTATTCCTGATGTGAGTAGATTTTCAGAACTTCTAGCCCTCCTCCCCCTTTAATGCCTCTATGTCTATTCTTTCTCTGCACTTCCTCTGCATCTCATTTGTATAACATGATTATGATTTTTACCTTAACTCTGCCAATCTTTCATTTGAGCTACCTTACTGTTGATATGAATCTTAAATATATAGTATGTATTTCCCATGTCAAAAAAGCATAAACATATTTTCCATGTTTGAACAATTTGCCCATGATAATTTCCTTAAAATTCATCTTTGATATTGGCTTCTACATATTAAAGTTTCTGATAAGTTCAAGTTTGGTTGATAGAAAGTCCTGAAAATCTGCAAGTTTGTTGAAGGTCCATTTTTTTTCTCATTCAAAATTATAAATAATTTTGATGAATATGATATTTTTGGCTGCAGGCCTAGTTCTTTTGATTGTCTGTAGATATGATTACAGAACCTGCAATCTTGTATTGTAGCTGCTGCCAAGTCTTGTATAATTCTAATTGTAGCTCCAATGTATTTGAATTTTCTTTCTTGTTTCTTGCAAAATTTTCTCTTTGATATGGGGGTTTTGAAATTTGACAATAATATTCCTGTATGTTTTCAACAAAAGATCTCTTTGAGGTAGTAGTGATCAATGGATTTTTTCTATTTCTACTTTCCCCTCATGCTCTATCACTCTAGGACATTTTTCTTGGATTATTATTTTTTTTTTTTGCTTTTTGCTGAGGCAATTGGGGTTAAGTGACTTGCCCAGGGTCACACAGCTAGGAAGTGTCTGAGACCAGATTTGAACTCAGGTCTTCCTGACTACAGGGCTGGTGCTCTAACCACTGCACCACCTAGCTGCCCCCTCTTGGATTATTTTTTGCATTATTGTGTCAAGATTCTCTATTTGGTCATAACTTTCTGGCAGGCCAATTATTCTTATATTTTCTATAATTAATCTGTTCTCCAAATCTGTCATTTTTCTTATGTTTCACATTCTGTTCTTTAAAATCTTGGTCTCTCAATGTTTCACTGACATCCCCTTGCCCAATTCTAATTTTCTAAGAATTATTTTTATCTTTGAGATTGTACCTCCTTTTTTAGTTGGTTAATTTTTTTTTAATCTTCTTGTTTTTATTTTTAGTTTTTTAGTTTTTCCTCGATGTCTCTCATTTGATTTTTAAATTCTTTTCTGAGTTCTATAAATTCTCTCTGAGTAGGGAGCCATTTCACGTTTCTTTGGGGTGATGAACCCTGGTCTTCCCTGTTTCAATAATGGGATTCTTTCTTCTTTGCCGGTTCTTTTTTTTTTTTTTTTTTAATAAGAGGTATTAGAGTAAGCACCTCTAATTGTGGGGAGGGATGGTACCTCAAGCTTCCCTTCAGCTCTCCATCATCAAGAGCCCCAAAACCAAGAACTTCACCCTACAAATGCCCACACCCAGTAGTAGCCTCCTGCCCACTGCTTCTGCACTCACCTAGTGCTGGTTCCTTCTCGCCCAGGGCTGGCATTCCCAATCAGACGAGGTTCACTTTATTTTCCCAGAAACCAACTCCAACTTGACAAACAGTCCAAGAGGTGAAAATTTTTCTCTTTTCTATGGAAGCTCCAGGCACGTCCAACTAGCCCAAGGGGTCCCCACTAGAGATTTCTGTGCAGCTACCTAGAAGGTGTTTGCATTTCAGATAGGTTAATCCCCAGCTCAGGATCTTTCTTCTGATTCTCTCTGGTTGCATCAAGAGAATTCTGTTCTACCTTGTCTTGATTTTTCACCAATCTATGTTCATCCTGAGACAAAAATTTGTTCTATTTGTGGGGGAAATCTGGAGAGCCTGAAATTTACCAACCTACTCCACCCTCTTCCAACACCCCCCCCCCCTTTTTTTTTTTTTTGCTTTTTGCTGAGGCAATTGAGGTTAAGTGACTTGCCCGGGGTCACACAGCTAGGGAATATTAAGTGTCTGAGATCAAAGTTGAACTCAGGTCCTCCTGACTTCAGGGCTGGTGCTCTATTCACTGTGCCACCTAGCTGCCCCACTTCCCCTCCCCCCTTTTTTTTTAAATGAGGAAACTTAAGCGCATAGAAGCAAAGTGATTTGGCTAAGATAACACAGGTAATAAGTGGCAAAAATCAAGATTCTAATCTAAGGTCTTGGACTCCAAATACAAAGTTTTTTTTCTATTACGGTTCTGTAGCTTATCCAGTGACTTCAGGTTGCAAAATCATTACATTCTATATAACAGTCTCTTGCCATCCTAAAGAGAAGAGTGGCTCACTCTACTTGCCTGAGTTTAGTTTAGTCAGGGATATTTCCCCAATTTGCAGTCTCAGTGGCTAACCTGATTTCTGGAGGATGGCTAAATACTATTCTCTGCTTTCTAGAGGTAATTTTGAGGGGTTAGGTTTTGAGTACTGTTGTTTACTAATCCATACCACTATGCTTTGTATCAACAATCAACCAGTTTACTCCATTAGCTTTTAGAAAAAACGATTCATTAAGAAGGCATAGTAAGAGTAACTGATATAAAACTTCTCCATTAAACGTAGGAGGGGTACAGTTTGTTCTTGAAAATACTAAGTCTCCAAAGAGAATGGACTCACACTTAAAATCTAAATAGAGAAGTATACATATTGGAAACATATGTGACAAAGAGTAACTTTAAAATCCTGGTTACTAGAAGCTCTTTCTAGTGGCGAGCTGGTGCCAAATTTAGCCGAAGAGAGATAACTGTTAAATTTTCAGTGTGAGCATTTACACCTCAGAAATTGGCAAATGCTACAAAGTAAAGCTTGATGTTATTTCATTGAATGTCTAGACAAAACAATTATAGGGAAAATGTCAATATGGCAGTTTAAGGACAATTGAGAAATTAACATTTGTCCATACTTCTACATACATGATAATACTATTTAACAAACATATCATTTCACAAAGTTTTCCTAGATTACTATCCATTTTTGTTGCCTTCAGAGGCTTTTCTTTGCATACACATGAAAATGTATGAACAAGTATTTTTGAAAGGAAGGGTTCTCATTTTTTCTGAGGATCAGGGACTTTATAGAATCCATCAGTGGAACTTCTTTCTATCATCAGGGTTCATATTCCCTAAAGATTCCCATCCTTGGGCATATTATAATTCCTAACTGGAAATTTTTGTCTTCCACAAGACAAGCAACAATGGATTCCCAAGTCTTCTCCAGGGATCCTTGAAGCATGTAAGAGATACAGTCAGAAGTCCAAATTCATCTTTCACTGAGACAAGAAAACTAACTGAAAAGAAAACAATCTCATAAAAGCATCAAATAGATGTGACTTTCTTTAACTATACAAATACAAACATATATATACATACATATATACATACATATACATACATATATTACATGCTATTGTAAATTTAATGAACACCACACAAATGGGCATTTCATTATACATAATAGAATAGAAAAGATTGTTCATTAAATTGTAGATCTCGTTATGTATAGCTTGCTTTTCTTTGAAATATAAAATGAATACAACTTATATCTATCAAAGCATTATAACAAATATGAAGAATCAAACAAAAAAAAATAACCCTACATTGCCCAAGTTCAAAAATCTGTCTTATTCTATATTTTGATTCCTTCATTTTTTCTGTCAAAAAGTACGCAGCATACTTCATGACCTAGTTCTCTAGATTTTTTTTCTGAATTCAAAGCTGATTACTACATTGATCAGAGTTTCATTAAGTCTTTCAAAGTTGTTTATTTTTCAAAATAGTTATCATTATTGTATAAATTCTTTTTCTGGTTCTGCTTCATTCTTCAACAGTTTCTACAAGAGTTTTTTCACTTTTATGGAACAATAATATTCTATTATATCAATTATGTTCATTTTATTGCATCATAATTTGTTGTCACTCCTCCATTGATGGGCACCCCATTTAGTTTCCTGTTCCTGGATATAACAAAAGGTAGTATTACAAATATTTTGTTTTTTATCCTTTGTGATCTCTTTGGAGTATAACTCTAGGAAAGATATAATGGGTCAAAGGGAAAACACATTTTACAGATACTTTGGGCATAGTTCCAAATTGCTTTCTAGAATGCCCAAACCAATTTACAGTTCCTTTAACAGTGCATTAATGTACCTGTTTTTCCTTAGCACCTCCAAAATTTGTCATTTTCTTTTTTTTATCAACTTTGTAAATTTGATAAGTGTAAGGTGCAACACTCGAGTTGCTTTACTTTCCTAATTATTAGGTTTTGGAAGAATTATTTTTTATGGTTATTAATAGCTTGAATTTCCTCTTTTCAAAATGACCTGTTCACATTCCTTGGTAAAATGGCTAGTATTTTTATAAAATTTACTGTTCATTATATCTCTGGATTATAAGTAATATATCATATATCTATATTTTTATAGATAAAATTGATATTAGAGAAACTTTCTGCAACATATTTTATCAGTTGTTGGCAATTTAATTTTAGCTTTACTACCTTCATTTGAATAATCTTTTTTAATTTCACACAATCAAAACTATCCATTTTAACTTCTGTGATTCTTCCTCTTCCTTGCTCAGTTATGAACTCTTTTTCAATCCATTGTTGTGAAAGTTATTTTCCCCTATATTTCTTTCATTTGTTTCTGATGATGTATCCATTTTTAGCTTATTTTGGTATGATGTTGGTAAATGTTCTATGCCTAATTTCTGCCAACTATTTTTCAGTTTTCCCAGCATTTTTTTGTTGAATAGAACTTCTTAACCTTATAGTTAGTGTCTTTAGGTTTATCAAATACTATTCTCCTATGACCATTTGTTTCTGTTAAGTTGTGTACTTACTAATTTCCACAGATTGACCTCTCAATTCTTTTTTTTTAACATATATGAAATAGTTTTGATCAATCCCGCTTTGCAGTATAGTTTGAGATATGGTACCGCTACTTTTTTTGTTTTGTTTTGTTATTCATCTTAAGATTCTTGATCATTTCTTCCTACAGATAAATTTCTTTATAGTTTTTTTAGCATCATAAGGTAATTTTTGATAGTTTGATATATCATTGTATAAGTAAATTAATTTACATAGTATTGTCATTGCCTACCCTGAACCATTAATATTTCTCCAATTTGGGTAATCCGAAAGAATGATTGGGGTAGAGCTGAGTATGATGTGATTCTAAAAAGCAAAGCCATCTTGGAAAAGATAAAAAATTGTATTTATGCTATACAAATGAAGTACTGGAGTAAGAACCATCACAAAGGATTTGGATGAGGGAAAAGGGCTGGTAGTTCTGAAAATCTACTTATATCAGGAATAGATTAAGGAGGAAACAATATATATGTATACCAAGAAATCTATACTATGCTACAAAATTTATAAAGAAATAAGAATAGATAAGGTGATTTACAAAAGGGTGTTTAAATTAACAGGGGTGAAATAAAGTTATGGGGATTAATAGGAATGGGATAAAGAGAGAGGGGGAAAGGTGAGGGGAGAAGATAAGGGTGAGATCCATGGGGAGGGAAGGCAAATTAAATAATAGCAAGGCAGGTCAACAAATAGAAGTTAATTAGAAGAGTTAGAAGAGATATGAAATAAAAGATATATATATATACAAACATTAGTTTGTATATATAGTTGTTCTAGTTTGTCTTTTATTATTTTGCATTTGAGTTTTAAGTAAACATAAAATAAAAATTACCAGTAAAAAAAAATTCTCCAATTATTTAGGTCTATCTTTATCTCCATGAAGAATGTTTTATAACTGTAATCATATAGTTCTTATGTATTTCGGTAGATAGATTTTCTAATGTTTTATAAATTTTATATCCATTTTAAATTGATTTCTTTTTCCTATCTCTTTCTGTTGAGTTAATTTTACATTTATTTTTTAAAACATTTTTATCAATTACGTGTAAACAAAAAAAATTTGGTATTTGTTTTTTTTAAATTGTCAGTTCCAAATTCTCTCTCACCTTCTTTTTCCTCCTCTTCCCTTAAGAAGCAATTTGATATAGATATGTGCAGTCATATAAATCATTTCCATATTAACTAAGAAAATGCAAATCCAGAAACAATTCCCCAAGAATAATAAAGAAAATTTCTGAAAACAAAAAAAAATATGCTTCAATCTTCATTCAGACTTCATCAGCTTTTTCTTTTGGAAATGGATAGCATTTTTAATCATAGGTGTTTCAGAACTATTTTGGATCATTGCATTGCTGAAAATAATGAAGTCATTCACAATTGATCAATATTACAATATTGCTGTTTCTGTATACAGTGTTTAAGTTTTGCACATTTCATTTTGTATCAGTTCATCTAAGTTTTCCCAGATTTTTCTGTAAGCATTCTGTTAATCATTTCTTATAGCATATTATTTCATCACACACATATTCTACAACTTGTTCAGCCCCTCGCCAATTGATTGATGTCCTCTCAATTTCCACTTCTTTGCCACACAAAAAGCAATAAGTACTTCCCCCCCCCTTTTTTTATCTCTTTGAGGTATAGTCCTACTAGAGCTACTGCTGGGTCAAAGAGTACGCAGAGTTTTATAGTCATTTGTGCATACTTCCAAATTTCTCTCCAGAATAGTTGGGATCAGTTTATAACTCCATCCAACAGTGATTATGGTACCAATTTTTCCATATTGCCTCCAACATTTCTCCTATTTTTTTCTATCATATCAGCCAATCTGGTAGGTATGAACTTGCATTTCAGAGTTATTTGAATTTGCATTTCTCTAATTAAAAGTGATTTACAATATTTTTTCATATACATATACATATATACAGCTTTGATTTTGTCATTTGAAAACCACCTGTTTCTTTCACCACTTATAAATTGGGAAATGAGTTGTATTCTTATAAATTTGACTTCATTTATGTATATATGAAAAAAGGCCTTTATCAGAGAAACTTGATATAAAAAAGCTTTTTCCCAGTTTTCTTCTTTCCTTCTAATCTTGACTACATTATTTCTTTGTGCAAAAATGTATTAATTAATGCAATCAAAATTATTCATTTTGTATTTGTAATGCTCTCTCTGTTATTTAGTCATAAATTCTTCCCATATTCATTAATGTAACAGGTAAAATATTCCATGGTCCCCTAATATGCTTATAATACTAGCTTTTATGTCTAAATCATGTTCCCATTTTGACTTCATCTCAAGGTGATGATCTATACCTAGTTTCTGCCAAACTGCTTTCCCAGTAATTTTTGCCAGAGTGAATTCTTGTCCCAAAATCTTGTGTTTTGGGATTTATCAAACACTATGTTACTATGATTTTCAGTTGAGTTTTTATGATGTTATTCAAAAATACTGCTGACATGTAATTTGTTTTATATCCTTTGCTTTGCTGAGGTTATTAATTCTTTCAATCAAATTTAATTCATTCTTTTGAACATGATATCTTCAGGAATAAAACAATTTTGTTACTTCTTTACCTATGTTTATTCCCTCAATTTCTTACTCTTATTTTACTGCTATAGCTAACATTTCTATAACTATGTAGTGGTGATAAATGATATCTTTGCTTTAAACTTGATCTTATTGGAAAGGTCTCTACATTGCCATATATATCAATCAAGCATTATTAATATGCATCTACCTTAGTTGTAGTGTGTTATTTTTAATATATTGTAATCTGCTCTGTACTCACTTTATATAAGAATTTTCAATAATATTTACAACAGCTACAAAATTCCAAACTTGGCATTGATTCTATTTCCTTACCCTGAGCCTGGAATGCCTAACACCGATATTGTTTACTGGGCTCATATGATTCTTTTTACGAGATCTCAGGCCTTTTTCCCTTTCTGTCTCTCTAGTACAGACTTTCTAAGCCCTGAGCTGCTTGAATACTACACACTATAATGCCTGAATGCTGCTTTGTGCTTGTCTTGTCCTCTGGATACCTGAATATCTGATTAAATTTTCTGTCTTAAATTGTCTCCATTGGAAGCAACCACAGGATTTTGGAAGCCTTTTTCTGTAGTCCTGGACTAGATAGATTTATCATAAATTTTCTCTGGTTTTCTTTGGCAATCTTCTTGATTTGTTTTTGATATATTATTAAAGTTTCTGGGGATGTTTTGATCCTCTAGAAATAACACTTCCAAGATTCCTCAATATGTTGAAATTCCAAAAAGGATTAAGCATCTAGTGGTGATTTTTCAGATTTCCAAAAAAGTGAGACAACTTGAACCTATGAACTTGAAATCTTTAAAGATTTTAGACACGCTATCTGGATAAATATCCAAATAAAGCAAACATACTGTTCAAAAGAAATAAGTAGGAAAAGGGGAAGAACATTTATGAACTATGTGATCGAGTGATCTTGAATCTTAACTTGAACCTTAACTTTCAATGGCAGAATAGATCCTTGAATCCTAGATGACTATAATTCTGTAGGTTGTGGAAGATAACCTTGAGTGATCAGGTTTCGACTCTCTTCTGGGCCTCAAGGATTGGTACCTTTGTAGAAACTACAGCAAACACTTCTCTCTGCCATAAAGGATTGCATTCCCTGAAGATGTTACTCCTTGAGTAACTACTGCTCCTTGATAGATATATCTTCTGTCATTCCAGGCTCTCTGACCTCAACTGAACATACTACCTATTGATCCTGTCACCCTGATAACATGATCAGAGGGTGAATGGGGGTATAAAAGAGGGAAATTCTGTCCAACCTCCAAAATGATTCACTTTCAGGATCTTGTCTCCAAATTTCAAAGTAGAAATTTTTTAACTGGAAATCTTCTGCAATTGCACTAATTCACCTCTTTATTGGTCCACTGTGTGACTTGTCTACCACTTAACTAGTAGGCCCCTAAACTGGCTTTTGCTGTATTTATAATTCAGGAGTTGTGACTTGATCTCAATCAACCACAACAGGTTTCCTATATAGTACTGTCTGCCTTTCATCCAGTAACCAAATCCTATAATCCATTCTAATTAATTAAGGAATCATTCATACCCAGTTTACATTTCTGAGTGGTTGATTCAGTAGAGATATAAGGGCCGGGGCAGCTAGATGGTGCAGTGGATAGAGCACCAGCTCTGAAGTCAGGAAGACCTGAGTTCAAATCTGGTCTCAGACACATAACATTCCCTATCTGTGTGACCCTGGGCAAGTCACTTAACCTCAATTGCCCCAGCAAAAAGCAAAAAAAAAAAAAAAAAAAAAAGAGAGATATAAGGGCCTTCTATGTTTATATTCATTTGTGCTGGGTGAACACCCATCCTTTTCCCAGCCTATCAACATATAATGGAAAGAGTGTAATCTTCAAGTCAGCATATTTGGATTTAACTACCAGTGTACAATAACTTTTTTCCTGTACAAATATATCTTAAGTGTTCTAGGTCTCAATATACCTATAAAAAGTAAGCAATCCCAGAGAATCTAAGATAAGTTGCTTATGCCCACATAATTAGCAAGTATATTTTTTCAGCTCTAACATTCTATTATTAATTAAATAGCATTTGACTATCTCTGCAGATGGGAATCTAAGGACATCTTGTTCCTGGAGTATATATAATGCTTAAGCAGGTAGGAGGTGTAAGGGATAGAACTCTGGGTCTAAAGTCAGGAAGATCTATCTGATCACAGACACTAGCTATGTGACCTGAAGCAAGTTACTTTAAAATCTCTGTTTCCTCATCTGCAAAAATGAAGTGGAGAAGGAAATGGTGAATCACTTCAGTATCTTTGCAAAAACTAAAAACCCCAACAAACCAAATGGGGTCACAAAGAATCAGACATGACTGAAATGACTAAAAAACATCGTGCTTTCAGAGTCTACCTCATAGAGTTGTTGTGGTGAATTTTTAAATCTTTATACCTTTAATCTTTAAATGTAAAAGTCCCATTGGAATGTGTGTTTACATTTTTATATCATACAACTATATGCTGCAAAATGTAATCAGTGGTACCAGCATTATGAGGGTTCATGGCAATTTATGGTTCCCCTAATTATATTATATGAATAGTCTTCAGGTAATATGTTAACCCATAACATTGTTTTTGTCATGCTGTATTACAATATTCTTATAGTTCAATGAAAGTCTTTCACTAACTACTGATTTATGTCTGCTTTTTCATAACTATGCAAAGTTTTATTAGAATAATCTACAAATGTAGCAAAATCATCCTTGAGGAAAATATTAGAAAGAACAACAAGGATTTTGAAAATACTTTTGAGGGGCAGCTAGGTGGTGCAGTGGATAGAGCATCAGCACTGAATTCAGGAGGACCTGAGTTCAAATTTGGTCTCAGACACTTAACACTTCCTAGCTGTGTGACCTTAGGCAAGTAACTTAACCCTAATTGCCCCAGCAAAAAAAAAAAAAAGAAAGAAAGAAAATACTTTTGAACAGTATTCCATAACTATTTATTCACACAAGTGACTGAAATGTAAAAAATTGTTGATGAACAAAAAAAACCCTTGTGATTTAATAAATGAAAATGCCACTTTAAAACCTCTCTCAACAATGTATCTTCCATGAATATGTTAAAATCATAATGATCCACTCCTTGATTGATGTTTGCTTACATTGTGTTTCCTTTATCTGATATATCGTTTGTGTAGATAAGATTTTTCTTGCACAACAATGATAAGTTTGGAAATATGTATACATATATTCGATTTGCCAATATTTTAACATAATTAACATGTAGTGGATATCCTGCCATCTAGGGGAGGGGTGGGGAAGTTGGGGGGAAAAATTTGTAACGGAAAGCTATGTAAGGGTTATTGTTGAAGAATTACCCACACATATGTTATGCAAATAAAATAAAATTAAAAAAAAAGAAATCAAAAAAAATCATAATGATCCTCAATAGATTCATAAACTGAGATAACTTTTTTTTCTTTTTGCTGAGGCAATTGAGGTCCTCCTGACTTCAGGGCTGGTGCTCTATCCACTGCGCTACCTAGCTACCCCACTGAGATAACTTTTTACAATTGTCTTTCAATTATTAATTTCAAATGAAACATAAAACAAAGAGACAAATGCTTACCAAAGTATTTACCATGGCTATAGATCTTTAATACGAATTTCAGGAAGTTGAATTATCTATTCATGGTGAAGTCCTTCAGATACTATAGTTTGAAAATAACATTGCAAGTTCAACCTTATAGCATATATAGGAAAAGCTAAGTAAATGATGAATCCCTATTTTCTAGACTATCATAGGTATTTGAAATAAACAGCTGATTAACCTTATCTATCAATGCATATATTTTTGAACACTACTGACATTCCATGCTTTCTTTATTGTGCCACAGATAACTCTTCACACTGGAAATTCATTCTACCCTTGGACTTCTCACATTGGAAATACATGCTGCATCTGTGATCTCTTTCTCTGATTAATTCTCTGAATGGTTCATCCCAGAACCTAGATTTTGAGGAAAGTGCCTCTATCAATCACCTTTTCATCTCACTAACTGCCCCAAACCCCCTACATATATACTTCTTCCCCTATCTCCTGCTTTTAAGTTTCTTTTTATGTATTGTCTTTTTCCATTGGAATGTAAGCTAGTTGAGTGCAAGAACTGTCTTTCTTTCTGCTTGTATTTGTATTCCCAGTGCATGGTATATAGTAAGCACTTACTAAATGTTTATTGAATACTGATAGTGTAAATGAACAATGCATTGAGCCCAGGTTTAATAGGAGGAAGAACCTGCTGAATTGCTTTTGGGAAACTGCATGTTTTCAAAAGTTTTATTTTATCTTTCTGACTCTTGTCTCTGAGAATCATTCCATATGTTGCTATTGAAAATGCTTGATGCTATATAATCATCTTTATGAAAAACTTGAAATTGAGGAATTTTAAACATCAAAAAGACTTTAAAATAATACCTAATAATATTACCTAGCATTTATATAATGCTTTAAGATTTACAAGGTGCTTTACACATATTATCCCTTTTGATCCTCACAGTAACCCAGGAGCTATTGTTCTCATTTTAGTGATAAGAAAATAAAGGCTATGTGACTTGCCCAGGATCATACAGAAAATAATGGTCTGAGATTTGATTAGAATTCCAGTATTTATGACTCCAGTGCCTTTACCTACGGCACCAACTATATCATATATTCTAATCCCTTATTTTGTAAAGGAGAAAATTGAGTCCTGGAAATGGGTAACAACTTGTCAACATTCATGAAGCTAATCAGCAGCAGACATAAGACTAACACTAAGATCACCTGAATTTTACTTCAGGAACATTATAAACTAACAAAATCTAGAAATCATATGTAACCAAGGTACGTGAGAAAAAAAAATAGCCATTATTATTTAGCCTTCACAATTTTTTTTCTTATTGAAAGTGTTTTTGGGAACATTAATTAATTAATCAAAAAGAATTTTTACCAATCAGTAAAAATGCTCTTTACAATGTATTAAACCTCTTGAAAGACATTATTTATTCAGCTACATTTTCTCTTATTCTTAAGAGAGTCATCAATTTCTTTTTCAGGAGATATGGTATGTACTTGCACTCTAGGGAGCCCCTCAAATCCCACTATTACTATGTACATGGACATGACACTCTTTCTCTCTTATGAAATATTTTTAAATAATTATGTTTTATTTTGATGATTAAAATATTTTTCATAATATGAGGCCCCAGAATCTGCAGTGCTTTATCAGATTGATAATTAGCCTCCTTGCCTCAAATCTCTCCCCTTGACAATTCCTGCTCCATGTAGGTGCCAAAAGGGTATCTTCTTTTCCCCCCTGGAATTGTTGCTTTTATTCAAAACTTAACAAAGACCATCAAAAATGCACATTTTTGTGCACAAAACAGAAAAAAAAGATTATATGATGAAATAAAGAATCTCTATTATGTACATGTTGGGGTTTTTTAGGGATCTAATAAATTTAGCAGACAAGCAACAAAGCTGTCCTAGTTATCTATATTTTCCTCCTTCTGTTTTCTTTTGTGCATTAAAAAAAAGCTTCATTGATGCCCTTTTCTTTCTTTTGGTATTGTTTTCTGATTAGGTTACCTTCCCGTCAAGCAATTGACCTATAATCAAAAACAGGTAACCTTTCCTTGTAACAGATAAGCATAGTCAAGTAAAACAATACACACATTGGCCATGTCCAAAAATATATGTCTTGTTCTGCGCTTCTAGTACATGACCTATCTGTCTCATGGTAAATATCATCAGTCCTCTGAAATCATAATTGATCACCATGTTAATCAGAGTTCTTAAGTCTTTCAAAATTTGTTTATCTTCCTTTCTTTATAATGTTATAGTCATTATAAAAATTGTTTTCTTAGATATAGATGCTTTGCCCTGTATCACTTCATAAAAGTTTCCCAGTTTCTCTGAACATGTTCCTTTTGCCATTTCTTATAGCCAAATAATATTCTATTACATTCATTTACCATAACATGTCTAATCATTTCCCCATTGATAAGCATTGTACCTTAATTTTTAGTATCTTCATTACAACAAAATGTCTTGCTGTAAGTATTTTTGTATACATGTGTCCTTTCCCTCATTCTTTTACCTCATTAGGGTATGTGCCTAATAATCTGTAAATCTGTAGATCAATTCATATGAAGTACAGGGATTTGGGTACATTTCCAAATCACTCCGTACTGTGTTTGGACCAATTCATAATCCCTAGTCAGAATGCTGCGGTAGTCTTTCAACCCCCTGGGGTATCTTTAGTCAAGACTTGGCTTTGATCTTCCAGACTCCCTGGGGCATCTCTGGTTGGGTCTCTGCTGCCAACTTTCTGCCCAAGCTTGAGATGGCTTCCCTGCTAGGACCCCTCTTCAGGACCTCCTCCCTCCTTTTTGTGCAGCTCTTGGCTCTGTTTAGAAGTTTCTTGATGTCATTCCTTGGATTTCTTGATCATTGTTCCAGCTGGCTCTCTTTTAAGATCATTGCTGTAAATCATTATGGGAGAGCCAAAATCTTTGACCTCTCATGTTGCCTTCTTAACTCAAAGAATATGATGGTTTTCTTAAATCTCACCATCTCACTCCCCTGTTCAACATGCTCTGGTAGCGCCCTATTTTCCAAGAATGAAAAACAAATTCCTCTGTTTGGTGACTAAAATTCTTTACAATCTGATTCTATATTACCTTTTCAGAGTTTATTACATAGTACTCCTGTTCATGTACTGCATGGTTCAACCAAATGGGCCCATTTGCTGTGGCTTTTTCATGTATTCCCTTTCCTGTCCTCATGCCTTTGAATAGACTCACTCGTGAGTGATTTGTACTCTTTCTTCTCCCCTGACTCTTAGAATCTCTAACCTTCTTCAAAATTCTACTCAACTTGCAACTCCTACATGAGACATTTTTTATCTCATTACCTCCTACTGTTTCTTTCCTCCCTCCTCTGAAATTATATTTCTGTAGAGTATATTTTCTGTTTACTTAGCTGTGAATATGTCATTTTACCCATAAACTCTATGACAGCAGGCACTATTTCGATGTTTATATTTGTAAGATAGAACAGTGCTTTGAACATAGTAGGCATTTCATATATTTTTGGATATATTGAAAATATCAAAAGAATAACAGCATCAACACTAGGTTTATGTCAGAGGATATGAGTTTTAATTTTGGTTCTGCCTCTTTTCCACTGTGTGATATAGTTAAGTCACAACCTCAGTTTTTGCATATCTAAAATGAGAGTATTAGACCTGTAAAGTCCCTTCTAGACCTTAATCTGTGGTTCTATGATCCATGAGCTCACTAATGAGAAATGTGACCACTAATTTAAATTTAGACATTTTTGGCATTTTGGAGATCATCTAGTCTAATCCCTTCATTTTAGAGATAAGGAAAATGAGGCTAAAGAGGGAATAATAGAAGTAGGGTTTGAAACAGGCTCTTTAAACTCCATCTTCTTTCTATTAAATGGTGTTGCTTTTTAAAATTTCAAAAGTATATTTAGCAGTTTCTACTTTTTGCTAATGAACTTGTTATCATGAATATCCCTGTTGGTACAGGATGTGTAGCACACTGAAAATTAATCCACCATCACAAAATGATAGGAATGGAGTAATAGAAAGGCCCCATTTGGGGAGCCAGGAGTCCTTGAAACTAGTCTCAGTTATGCCTTCTGACTGATAAGCTTTATGATTTAGGCAAGTCCTTTTATACTCCTGATCTCAGTTTCTTCCTTTTCAAGTGAAGGTCTTGCTATCATCAGATCTTTTAAGATTTCTCCTGCTCTAACATTCTAATCTTGATTCTGTCACTTATAATTCATATCAGCTAGTATAAATTGGTTGTCTGCCCTTCTTTACATAAATTTGTTTTAAGGAAAGCAGAAATGAAAAGTGTTGCTTCTTACCTGTGCGATTATACCATATTATGCTGTAGTGAAGAATAGAACTCTAAGGTTCCTTTATTTTTCTCTTTACAAATTCTGATGAATTCTGGGCCTTACCCATCTGTTCCACAGAATTGTAAAAGATCAAATCATAAACTGTTTCAAAATCTGTTGTGCTTTTCTTTTTCCTTAGTTCTTTTGGACAGTGCCTTCTTTTCTTGCCCTTTTCCTAAAGTCTCCCTTGCTATATGTCCACTTCTTATGCCTGTCTAAAAATGTTTTCGAGAAAGAGGCTTGGGAAATAGAAGACCAGATGAATTCCTGCCATTGTTTTGAACACAGTCAAAAAGAAGCATTTATTTTAGCAGTTACCATGTATAAACTTCTGTGGTAGGTGCTAGGAATATAAAGTGAAAAAGAAAACTGCCCTGCCCAAAGAGTTAGGAGAGATATGATATTTACACAAATAAATACCAGTCAGAAAAGGACTCATAATGGAGGTAGCTTCTGAGCTGAGTTTTAAAGGAGAACCAGTATAGCATAGTGTAAGGAGTACTGGATTTTCAGGTAAATTATACAGGTTTCAAAATCTTGCCTCTAACAATTACTAGTTATGTTACCAAAAATAAGTTACTAACCTTCTGTAAATCTCAGTTTCATAAGATGCAAAATATTAACAAACAAAATATTAGATACCTTTGAGGTTGGTAATGTTACCTACTTCAAAGGATTTGGGGAAAAGCAAATTAGATAATCTTTGGAAAGTACATTGTAAAACTTAAAAGCTCTTATAAAAATGTCAGTTATTGTTACTGAAGAAAGCTAAGAATTCTTCCTGAGAAACAGAGCTGAGAAAGGAATGTATTGGGAACATAAGGGATGGACTTCTGCAAAAGCATAGAAGGGAGAAATGGTATGTCAACTTTGGCAAATAACTAGTAATCCACTTTGGCTAGCATATAAGAGAACAATGTAAAATAAGGTTTGAAAAACAGTTAAGTCTGATTATGGAAGGTCTTGATTCAAGTCTAAGGTATTTGTAATCATCACAGAAGCAATGGCTAAGTCAGTCAACAGAAGTGTTTGAGCAGGGTGAAGAATGCATGTAATGGAGAGATTTAAAGCCTGAAAGCAAGTAGATGAATGAAATTATTTTCATAGTCCAGTGAATGGAGATAAAGGTCTTTGGAGGCAATATTTGTGATGAGAATATTTGTGATGAAAGAAATATTATGGAAGTAGACTGAGACTTAGAAAATTATTATTAGATTGGGATATGAGGGAAATGGAAGTAGCAAAATGAATGCAATATTTCTGAGAAAGGTGACTAAGAAAATAGTATTGTTTAAATGATTAGGCACTTTAGCATGAAGGAAGTCTTCGGTTTATTAGATTATAGTCAAATGGAAGGGGGAAAAGAGTCACATTTTCTAATGTGGCATTTTGTACCTACCCTAAAAAATTAGAAACAAGTTCAGCAGAAGTCATTGCAATTAATTAATAAGCAATATTTATTGCATGCCTACAGGATTGTGAGCAATCTAGTCTTAATAGAGGAACCAATGATTTAAAGCCAGTCTTTGGACCTAAAATTGTATTATAAAATGGTAGTCATCATTTAGTACTGGCTAAGAAATAGAGTGGTAGATCAGTGGAATAGGTTAGGGATATGACACAATAGTTAATGGTTATAGTAATCTATGTTTGATAAACCCAAAGATTCCAGCTTCTGGAATAATAACTCACTATTTAACAAAAATTGCTGGGAAAACTGAAAAAAAGTATGGCAGAAGTTAAGCACAGACCTAATATCTTACACTCTATACCAACATAAGATTGAAATGAACACATGATTTAGACATAAAGGGTGATGCTATAAGCAAATTAGGAAATCAAGGGATAGTTTACCTGTCAGATCTTTGGAAAAAGTAGGAATTTATGAAAAAAAATAGAGAACATTATGACAGGCAAAAATGAATAATTTTGATTATATTAAATTTAAAAGGTTTTACACAAAACCAATGAAGCCAAGATTAAAAGGGAAGCAGAAGGCTAGAAAACAATTTTTACAGAGTTTTTTATAAAGACCTCATTTCTAAAATATATGGAAAACTTGGTCAAATTTATACAAATACAACTAATTCCCCTATTGATAAATGATCAAATTATTTGAACCGACAATTTTCAGATGAAGAAATTAAAGCCACCTATAATCATATGGGAAAATGTTCTAAATCACTATTGATTAGTGAAATGCAAATTAAAACAACTCTGAGGTACCACCTCACACCTATCATTTTGTCTAAGATAACATGAAAAATTATGATACATGTTGGAGGGAATGTGGGAAAACTTGGACATTAATGCATTGTTAGTAGAGTTGTGAATTGATCCATTTTGGAGAGCAACTTAAAACTAGGCTTAAAGGGCTATAAAATCGTGCATATCTTTTGATCCAGTAGTGTCACTATTGGTTCTAGGTCTATATCACAAAGAGACCATAAAAAAGGGGAAAGAACCTACATTTACAAAAATGTAGCAGCTCTTTTTGTAGTGGAAAAAAATTGGAAAATGAGTGAATGCCCATCAATTGAAGAAAGGCTGAATAATGGTATATGAATATAATGGAATATTACTGTTCTATAAGAAATGACGAATAGGATGATTTCAGAAAAGCCTGGAAAGACTTATATGAAATATAAAATTTATTATGTGTAAAATACATTGAAAATAACATAAGCTCCTTTTGATGGCCTCTTTATATCCAGTCAGGCTTCAAGTCAATAAACATTTATTTAGTGCTTATTATTTGCCAAGAACAGTAGAAATAGCTTTTGATCTCTAGGAACTTAGGTACAAATTAAGTAGAAATGTGAATAAATGGGTATATCCATGTAAATATATATATATATATATATATGTATATATATACATATACACACAAACACACACACAGTGTGATTAGGGGTATGGGAAGGATAGGAATTATGCCCTTTATAGGAACAAAAACACTTTTGAAATGATTATCAATCAGTGAATAAGGAGTTGAAATGGTAAGAGCTAGCATATTCAGTGATAACTCACTAATAGACACTCATACATGTAAGTACACACATACTTGTATGCATTATGTACAAATAAACACAAAAACATACATCATACATGTGACAGAAATGGTAGCGCAAGATATATGTGTTGTGCATATGTGTCACATTTACATATTTGTAAAATATATGTATGCTGTATAATATATATTGTCTGGAGAAAAAGGAAGAAGGAGAGGGGGGGAGAGAGGGAGAGAGAGACAGAGACAGAGAAAAGAGAGAGAGAGAGAGATGTTTAGTTTCAGTCCTTCGAACTCTTTGAGTCCCTATTTGGTATTTTCTTGGCAAAGATATATGGCAAAGATTTCTTTTTCCAGTTCATTTTACAGATGATGAAACAGGCAAACTTTTCCAGGGTCACACAACTAATAAGTGTCTGAGGCCAGATTTGAACTCAGGAAAATGAGTTTTCCTGACTTAGCACTCTATCCACTGTACCACTCAGCTGCCCCATTGGTAAATAGACATATGCATATACATATCCAATCCATTCCAATAAATATTTATTAAAAGCCTACCATATACTAGTCATTAGGATAAGGATACCAGGAATAAAAAGAAAGAATCTCTGACCTCAAGGAGCTTATAATCTAATGGGTGAAAACAACTCACAAAGTTGCAGGACAGGGAATCAGGGGTAAAAGTAGAAGGTATGCCTAGAAACATATATTGTTTTGGAGATTAAAAGCAAGTAGAGCAGCAGGTACAGAATGAAATTAATATAAAAGTCCTGTGTCTACCCTCCATCAAAAGGGCATTGGGAAGATTACTCCATTATTCCATGTTACTCCATTCTCCAGCCCTCTCTAATCAGATACAGGGGAGAGGAGGCTGAGGGAAGTTGAATCAGTCAGGGTTTCAGTATGCCATATGGTGATGATTTTAGAGATGACAACTTTAAACTGAGGGAAGCATCTTTTTCTTTCTTTCTTTCTTTTTCTTCTTCCTTCCTTCCTTCTACTTTCCCTCCCTCCCTCCCTTCCTTCCTTTCTTTCTCTTACTCTCTCTTTTTCCTTCTCTCTCTCTCTCTCTCTCTCTCTCTCTCTCTCTCCCTCTCTCTCTCTCTCTCTTTCTCTCTCTCTCTATCTTTCTTTTTTTCTTTCTCTCTTTCTTTCTTTCTATATATGTGCTAGGTGGCACAGTGGATAGAGTACCAGGCCTGAAATCAGAAAGATTCCTCTCCTTGAGTTCAAATCTAGTCTCAGACATTTACTAGTTTGTGTGACTCTGGACAAGTCATTTAACCCTGTTTGCCTCAGTTTTTCACTTGTAAAATGAGCTGATGAAAGAATTGACAATCCATTCCACTCTCTTTGCCAAGAAAACCCCAAAAGGGATCACAAAAAATTGAACTTGACCGAAAAAAATGACTGAACAACAAGAACAAAATACACACACATATGTACATACAAACATATATAGTATATATGTATACATATATATGCACAGAGAGGGAAAGTGAGAAATAAAGAGACAGAAAGATAATCATTCATTCAATAAGCATTTATTAAGCACCTACTATATGCCAAGCACTATGCTAAGCATTGGGAATTGAATTGAATTGAATGAAAAAGAAATAAAAGACAATCACTTCCCTCAAGGAGCTCACACTCTAATAGAAGAGAAAACATACAAGCAAGCAAATACCGAGCAAGCCATATACATAATAAATGAGGAATAATTTTAGAAGGTATGTGACTTTATTTAAATAGCTTAGTAGTATCAGTTGTCTTAAAACAAAACAAAACAAAACAACCCCCCCTTTTTTTAAATCCCAAACCCATGAAATATTAAGGACAGATTGGAGAGAGTAACCAAGAAAGAAAACACAATTATATTGATAGAATCAGTTGGAGGAACTGAAGAGAATGTCATTTGGGAATCTCTTGGTTCCTTTTAGGATAACAAAGTGCCCTTTTGTCATTTGGTCTGAAGCTGCATCTCTGATCTCATTGGAAATGAGGATCTATGGTATGGAAGAGTCACTTGCATTTCATAGATGAGGATGGGGATGGGCATGGCTTTTTGCCACATGTGGGAAGGGAGTCCCAGCCATGGTGGAAAAATATCACAAAACAACTATATGCCTTTGAGTTCAAAAAAGGATATGTAAGATGAATCCTCAATCTCTCCTCAACAGTAGTATCTATCTTCCCTCTGCAAGCTGTCTCTTTAGCCTAAGAATATATCCTAAACAGATCTGGTTCTTACAAACCTTTAAATCCTTTAAAAAAAAAAAAAAAAAAAAGCCACCTTCCTGCACCTTCTGCAGGGCTTGCAAACAGAGCACCTAAGAGTGTGTGTGCTGGCACTTCCCAGTCCTTGCTGAATAAATGTCTGTACTAACTAGCTTTGCATGAAGCAACCTCAAAGTCCTGTTAACACTGTGAGTGGACAGAGGCCTGCTCCTATGTGGTAGGTTTTCCCTGGCCAGCTCTTGGACTGTACACACTGGTCTTTCAGAGGTATGAATGCAGCTGAGTCTCACAAGACCACAGGGCAGTTCTGAGCTACAGGAAGGAATGGGCGCTCAGACCAAGTCAGGATGGGGTAAGCAGCCAACTCCCCTAAGCAGAGGTGCTGCCAGTCACCATGGCACATTTTCCATGATACAACGCACTGCTCTTTGGGGCAAAAAGCTCCCCTTTTGGGCTTCTTGATTTCCTAAGATCACTTCCTACACAGGTGTAGGCGATGCCTGTGAAATCTGCTGGTAAAACAATTCTGTGGGATGCAAATCCCCAGTCTTACCATAAGGAACGGGAGAAGATCGAGTCAGTTGGGCTGGATTAAGATTGGAAGAAAAGAAATAGGAATAAAAAGCACATCTCCCGCATCTCTGAGGCCAGGAACAGGTCAGCGGACCCTGTGATTCAAATCGTTTCTGAAATCAGATGCTATCTTCATCCAGCATTTTATTGATCCCATCACAGATCCACCGCAGGTGGGACCGATAGGGTTCCAAGGGTCCATAGAAAGCCGCCAGGAAGTCAAAGTCTGCAAAGTGGTTAAAGACATGGTTGATGCGGGAATGGGACTTGCTGGTCAGGTGTGTGTTGACAGCCTGGTGCAGCAGATCTTGGCACTCATGGAGGGTCGTGGCCATGACCCGACGGCTAAACGTGAAGTCTATCTGGTAGAAGCTCACTGCCGTCATGGCCAGATGGTGGATCTTCTTTCAAAAGCATTCCATCAGTGCCAGCTTCTCTGGGCTGAACTCTGGGCTGGATGCCCAGCTTCATGACGATCTTGATGAGGTCCTTAATAATCTTTTGAGCCTCCTTACGGTTCCGGGTGAATTCCTTTGTCACCCTCTAGAGCTCATCCAGGACCTCACTGCTTGTGTCGTCGTCGATGAACATGCTGGCCATGGTTTTGGAGGCCATCTTGCTCAGGAGTTTTTTTGAGCCTGCAGGGCAATGTTCTTGGTGCT
The DNA here is from genome assembly GCA_023553655.1 of Myrmecobius fasciatus. Classification (NCBI taxonomy): domain Eukaryota; kingdom Metazoa; phylum Chordata; class Mammalia; order Dasyuromorphia; family Myrmecobiidae; genus Myrmecobius; species Myrmecobius fasciatus. The sequence goes on along the minus strand of JAJPUD010003839.1, from coordinate 10,742 downwards.
GAAGGTGTCCATGTTTGCTGCCCGCGGGTCCGGGGCTTCCGAGAGCCGCTGTCGCCGTCCCCGCCGAGACCCTCTGGAGCTCGGGGGACACTCACTTCCCAGAAGCCTCAGATCCTGGTGACCACGCGAGGGGCTGGGGATGGGGCTGGGAAGGCGAGCACTCCGGTAGCTGGACACTTGGCCCGGCCCGTGCCTCTAGCGGATGCGGCGGCTGCCGAACGCCTGCAGCCCCACCCGGGGCCCCATGCATTGCCCGGATCTCCGAGGCCGAGGCCAAAGGGGCAAAGGGAAGGAAGGCGGAGAGGGAATGAGGAACAATTAAAAGAGGGAATTTAAAAGGGTTAGAAAAAGCTTCATATAGAATACGGGATTTTAATTGGAACTTGGATGGTTGTTAGCCAAAAAAAAGAGGATCAAAATGACATCATTGTGTCAGTCAATGCACAAGGTATCCAAGTGTGGCTGATAAAACTAGTATGAGCTCTGAAGACAAAATAGTTCACATAAATATTTGCAGTGGAGATATCTCTAAACTTGCATATCTCACGGTTTTGGGGGTTTGGTTTTGTTTTGTTTTTATTTTTTTTTTGAGCTATTGAATTCTATTTTACTCATAGAGTACAGAACCTTCTTCGATTTGAGCACACCACACTAGGTGGTCCTGTGCCAGTGTTTCCTATGTCTCCCAAGAGATTCCAAAGAAATCTTGAGAATGTCCTTGTATCTCTTTTTCTAATTTTTGTGTAAGATCTCATCTTGTGTGACTTCTCTTTCAGGCATGTACATCTGGCTTTTGAACAATGTGATCAATCCATAAGAATTGAATTCTCTGCAAAAGAGTTTTGTAATGCTAGAGAAACTGAGGCAAGATAGAGATTTTTGATAATTTATTGATGGAGAGTTTAGACTAGTAGGCTGAGACTCTTGTCTCAAAGTATCCAGCAACAAATAAGGGATTCCAGAGACTCTTACAGGGCTCCAGCTATCAGGGAAACAAAGGCAAGGGGGGTAGAGCACTAGGTGGATGGAAGTTCCAGAAAAGAATCATAAATTCAGTTCTGACAGGTTGAGGGTAAGGAGGAAGGATCATAAATTCTAAGTTGGGAGTGAAGAAGCTAGGAGACACTAAGTCTGAGGAAGAAGATAAGGGATGCCATTTGCAGTTTTATGACTCCACAGCCCTAATTATCTCAGTCCTAATGACCGGGGGGGGGTTGCCACCAGGGAAACTGAGGCAGAACAATTCAGGGAAACTGAGGCAGGGAAACTAAAGCATAATAGTTTGAATGCTTGGTAGTTTGACTCAAGAAAGAAAACCAGTATCTGGTACCTTATATTGTCAGTTGTTCTTCAGAGTTTTCCTCAGACAATTAAAATGGAAGTGATTTAGTTTTCTGGCATGTCACCATATTGTTAAGGTCTCACAGGCATATGACAATAAGATTAACACAATGGCTCTGTAGACTTTCCCTTTGGTAGGCAGCCTAATACTTCTTCTCCCCTACATTTTCCTTCAGAGCCTTCCAATCACTGAGCTAGCTCCAGCAATGTATCAACCACTTCATCTATGCACACATTCCTGGAAAATATACTGCCAAGGTAAGTGAACTTATCCCTAGCATTCAAAATTTCTCCATTTTCTGTACCCAATGATTCCATATGTGGATGATGCAAAGCTGGTTGGTGAAGAACCTGTATTTTCTTGGTGTTAATTGTCAGGCCAAAATTACCACAAGCAGCAGAGAATTGATCCATTTTCAGGAGCTGCATTGAGAGAGTACACAATCATCTGTGAACAAAAAGTATGCATTAACTGTCCCTACACTTTAGTCTTGATTTGTAGCATTTTCAAGTTAAATAATTTATCATCAGTACAGTAGTTGACCTGGAAGCCTAATCGAAAGTATCCACCTACATCTCTGAATCATGGAAGTAAATATGAAAGCAAGCACACAGACCTGTTTCACTCCTTTGGTGACTGGGAAGACTGTCAAGATTCATCCGTTATCCAGAACCTGTGCACACTTGCCATCAAGGAACATAACTCACAAACTTCTGGAAGTAACTAAATTTTATAATGAACTTCCATAATCTCTCACAATTGACTGTCAAAAGTGTCAAAATGGCCTTTGTTCATATTAATGAATGTGTACAGATCTCTGATCAACCCCTAGAATTTTCTGGAATTGAGGGGCAGACCTTATACCAACTCTTCTTCAGCCCTTTCTGAAGCCATATAGATAAACATTTTCTAAGTGAAGGATCAGCCTATTAAGGAGGACTCTAAAAAGAATCTTGTCAGCAGTGATTAAGAGAGAGCTGCACATACCACCCCCCTTGGTGTCTGTCACAGCATCACCTATTTCCTTTTCATTTATAGAAATGGACAATGGAAGAATCCTTGAACTCCTAGGGGTTCCTCCTCTTGCCATATAATCCAGAAAATTTTAGTCAGCTTTTGTATAAATAATGGACCCCCTGCCCTGTAAAATTCAGCTGGAATAGAATCAGCCCCAGGCACTTTGTCATGTGAGAGGAGCCTAATGGCATTCAAAATCTCTTCTTCCATTAGAAATTCAGCTAAAGAGGGATTGACTTTAACCTGAGGTTCATTTCTCCAGGATCATATCTTTATCACTAATCAAAGTGGATACATCAGAGCTGAGTAGTTGAGATGTACCACAGGTCTTTGGCCTATAAATTGGCTTTAGGGCATCCTAAAAATACTTTGCATTGTTATTCTGAATTTCATCTGCCTTGTTATTGAGTCAAGAATCCTTCATCTCTCTAAAGTTCATTTGCACTTACTTTTGGTAGAGTTCAGTGATGCCTTCTTAGAGACAAACTATCCTGCTGCTAAATCCTGTGGAATTCTCATTTTTCATTTAGTGACTTCTGAATTTCCCCATCATTTTCACCAAACATTTTCATGTTTGTAATTGTTATGGCCTAATGAATAAATGCAGTGCTGTACACCAAATCGCTGAAAGCTGTCCACATCTTTTCTGTTGTACTATTGCCAACTATTTTGTTGGTTTAACTTTCCCTCCAAATTAGTAACAAACTGTTCATGTATAGAGAAGTGATCTGATTGACATTAAGTCTTCTGGTAGTCATGTTGCCTTGGAGCCTCTGCTTCTGTCGAATGTGAATGTTTTGCCTAGAGAGGATAAATCTATGATAGGTCCAGCACTCTGCATCACACATCTCCTTCATCATTTTCACATCCTGTCTGTCTCTCCTTACAATGACATAGGCTATTAAATGCCAATGGTTGCTACAGGGGTATATCCACAAAGTTTAATGAGTTTAGGTAAACATAAGATAGTGTTGGTGATGTGTCATGCAACACACACATAAGTGACTATTGCTGTTTCCAACTTCCTGTGTCTGCTCTAGCATTAGTCATCCAGAACTGAATGTCTGGGGGGAGGGAGAGAGACAGAATAATGACACTCATTATTATACTACACTGCCTTCAGAGCCTGATGAGAATAAATAGAATTATTTGCCTCTACACTAAAAAAGCCTTAGGCTGCTTTATTATTTTAGTTCTTGTGTCTGTTTGTAGCCAGCTGTCACATTGAAATCCCGTCAGTCTACTGGCCTGGGGCATCCCTTTTTCCTGTTCTTCCTAATCTGTTTAAGCAATAACACAATTGTTTGATAGAATTGTGTGTGAGTTAGGAGTAAATAGGTACTGAATAAGGAGTATGATTCAGTGGAATAAGCACTGAATTTGGAATTAGGAAGATTTATTTTCCTGAGTTCAAATCCTGGCCTTAGATACTTACTGCTGTGTGACCCTGGGCAAGTCACCTAACCCTGTTTGCCTCAGTTCCTCATCTACAAAAATGAGCTGGAGAATGAAATGGCAAACCACTCTTAGTATCTTTGCCAAGAAAAACCCTACATAGGGGTCCTGAAGAGTCAGACAGACTGAAAAATGACTAACCTGAACAAGTAATAAAAAGGAATGAGCATTTATTAGCTCTACTAAGTACCAGGTACTGTGATTTTAAGGTGATTTATAAATATCATTTCTTTTGATCCTCACAAGAATCTTGTGAGGTAGACACTAGTATGATCTCCATTTCAGAGTTGAAGAAATTAACTCAGACAGAGGTCAGGTAATGATCACACAGCTATTAAGAAACTGAGCCAGATTTGAACTCAGGTCTTGTTAATTCCTTGTTAATTTACTGTCCCACCTAAATGCTACTGAATAAGTCATTAAATATCATTCTTTTGAATAAAATTCCTGAGATACCAACCATAGATATAGTAAAAAAAAATCCTTATTTGATGTTTAAAGAATTTTATTTTGGTTTTTTCTCACCCTTAACTGTATTTTACAAAAAATATTGTATCCTGCCCTCAATGAGTTGAAAATATAGGTAGGTCTAGGTTTTGTAAGGGTTAATGTTGAAAAATTATCCATGCATATGTTTTGAAAATAAAAAGCTTTAATAAAAAATAAAATAAAATAAAATCTAGGTGGAAGAAAAGCATAAAAAGCTAAATAAGAAGCCAGCATACAATAAATGTTAAATAGCTACACAAATGATGAGATGTCATTCGTGAGCTTTGTTCTGAAAAGGGAAAACCATGTGGTTAATCTGGGTTGATACCCAAGACAAAGACAATTGGAGAGCACCTAGCTCTACTGTCCTTGAAAGGGCATGAGGAATCAGCAAGTTACATTAAGATTGGATAAAGAAAATAAATAGATGGATGGATGGATACAGAGGTGAAAATAATTAAGCATTTATTATAAATGCTGGGGAAGAAAATACTAATATGAGGTAGTTTCTGCTTTCAAGAAACTTACATTCTAAAATAGAGAAACCATAGAGATAATGGAGTGGTTCCAAAAAAGGATGGAAAATCTCAGAGATGGCAAGTGGATGCATCAATTACTGTGCCCTTTCCAGGAGCAATATAACAATATGGATTTAATGATGATTTCACAGTTATAAAGTTGTCGAGAAATGGTAAAATCTAGTGGTCTGGAGGGTGTCATGGTAAACTGGGCTTATTGCAAGAAGATAGAAAAACTAGAATGTTAGAATGTGAAGAATGGCTGGGATTGGCTAGACAGTGAGTCATCTAATACAATTGTCAATCAGGTCAGCAGGACAATCCTTCCCACTCACCCCATGCTCTCTCCTCCACAAAAAAAGGGAAAGTAAAATAAAGAATCTGTAAAACTATAGGCCAGGGAAACTGACTTTAATTCCAGGCATTATTCTTGCCCAAGGGTTCTTAACCTGGGGTTCATGAACTTGATGTTTTAAAATGTTTTGATAACTACTAAGTGATATTGGGGATTAAACACTGATCTTAGAATCAGGAAGATCTAAGTTCAAATCCTGCATCAGGTATTTTCAAGCAATGTAGATTTGGTCCAGTAAGTCATTTAAGTCTTCAGTCTGTTTTATTTGATTCTCACAATAAACTGGTATGATAGATGTTATTATTTTAGAATACTATTTATAAAGCACTCCCCAAACTTTAAATAGTTACCATCATCATCACAACAGCATTTCTATATAACTAGTTCTTTATATAATCTTTTTAAAATTTTATTTTATGCATTTAAAATATCATTTTGAGAAGTCTGAGGCTTAACAAGACTATAAAAAGATTCCATTATAAAAAAAGGTCAAGAAGGCTTTTTTAGACTATTATTAAAGGGATATTTTATAACTATCTTTTTTTTTTTAAGTGGCAGTAATGTAAACATGCTAGCTTAGCTCCATTAGGGTCATGTCAGAATTAACCCCATTTCCCTGTTGGTTAGGCTTATTGGTCTGTTATATCAGAGGAATGCCATCTATATAGTTTTCCTAGATTTGAATTATATACTTTATCAAGTTTCTTACAATATTCTCTTAGCAAAGAATAAGTGATATAAGCTAGATAATAGGACAATAGGTAGATTCAGACCCAGTCCAATAGAATAGTTATTAATGTTTCCATGTCAATTTAAAAAGTTTCAAGCTTTCATCTTTGGTCACATACTGATTAAAAAAAAGTTTTAACAATGACTTAGATAAAGGTGTAGATGGCACGATTATTAAATTTTCAGATGACAAAGCTAGGAGGGAGAGCTAACACACTAAACGACAGAATTAAGATTCCCCCCCCAAAAAAAAGATGAATTGGCAAGAATGTCATATCAAAGCTAAGAATATTAAATTTTATAGGGATAATTATAAAGAGGGACATTTTAGCTGCTGCTTCCCTTCCCACCCCACCCCCCGGCCCCCAGTAAAAAAAACAAAAAACAAAAAACAGCTTTACAAATACATAATGGTAGAAACAGACATTAATTCATCAAAAAAAGATCTGGAGGTTTTAGTGAACTGAAAGCTCAAATTAGTCAAGATGGTAATAAGGCTGCCAGATAAATGAATGAAATCTTATGCTATTTTAAGTGGCTTAGAGTTTAGGACCATAGAGTGATAGTGACTCTGGATCCTATCCTGATGAGACCACATCTGGATTGTTGTATTCAGGATTGGGTGTTATATCTTAGGGAAGATTGTATTATGATGTACAAAAAGACTTGTTGCAATCTTTCACATTCTTGTCTTTTGTTCTGGACTTCATACCATGCTGCCTTCTGAACTGTATCATGTATTTACTCTAAGCAACATGGTTTCATCCACATACTCTTCCCTAAAAGCATACTCTTTTTATTATTTGACAGAAAGTTAAATATTCTTCAATTTAAAATACTAAAGAGTTGCCTTGTGTACTAAAAGATTAAATGATTTTTCCATTGTCATAAAGCCACTAGGTATCAGAGGCAGGACATGAACTGGGGTCACTCATATCCAAATTCTGTTCTTTATATATGCTGTGACACAGGATATATCTCCATAAGGATAGTCCTTAAATCAGAAGAAAGCATTTCCTGGGGGCTGATAATAGTTGTTCAATATTGCAAAAGAGGATCCAGCCCAGGAGTAAAAAGTATGAAGTGGTCAGAGAATGTGGTGTGAATGAACAGTCAGCATTTACTGTCAATTCTTCTAATCATACAGTAGGAGAGAGTAGTAACAGGGAGTTAGCATGAGTGAGAAAGTATATGAAATGAAATCCAAAACTAAACTAACACCCAAGGCTTGCATGAGGTCTGATTAGTGGGAGTGGGAGAAAGCAGATAATAATAGCAATTACTGACCAACTAAAAAGGTTGTTATGAGGAAAATACTTTGCAATATACTTGGTAAATGTAAACTATAATAGTTAATTGATTATTAATTAATAATTACTAAATAAATGACAAAAAAATATTATTTTACAGATGAGACAATTGGGTTCACAAAAGTCAGATGACTTCTCTAAGGTTAAAAATATTGGACTTGGGACAAGTTTTTCTGCTACATAGTGTCTTTCAAGAGCTTATGTAAGGGCTTATGTTTTTCTGTACAGGGAAAAAAAATTCCAGATTCAAACATCTGACTTAGATAACTTTTCTGGTCATTTTTTTAACTAGGGGTTTCAATGACCTGAAATAAGATGAAGTTTACATTGTTACTAACTATGGTGGGCTAGTACTCTAAAATCTTCATACCTAAAATGAACAAGACAGAGGATGAGGATCATGGATCCAGGTCTGGAGCTGGGAGTTTAGAGACCATCTAAACTAAAGCCTCATCCAAAAATCTTCCTCATTTTTCTTTTACTAACAACCTTTATTCATAATGTTACTGTGTAGAGAAAGTTGATAGTCAAACAAAGGCAGTGAAGACAGCCACAGTCATGAACTAGTGTGTATTTATAGCCATATGCATATGTCTATAGCTGTGAAGTACATAAATAGAAATGATATAACTTGAGGATGCTCTTTTTTGTATACCTACAAAAAATGAGAATGGTGAGACAAATTTTGTAGATAGGGTATAGAATGAAATGGATGATTCTATCAGTTCATGTCTAAACATCTCATTCTAAAAGATCACCTGATCTGTTTCAGCAAGGAATTCCTGCATAACTGCTACACACTGATTCTGTTACTAGGTGAATACTCCAAAGATGGAAAGATGTTTAACAAAAGCTTCTTATTTGTAACCAAAATCTTCCGTGTTACCAAGCATGCTCAGTTTGCCTGCCATAAACTATACAGAATGCAGCTTGTACCTTGTGCATTTTGAATCCTAGATTAAATTGAAAATAAGCAAGAGAGAGACATCAATTTCAATAAAAGGGTTCAGGAAAGGAAAATTCAGATATTGGTAGCAGCTGGAAGAGTTATGGTGAATGTATTCTAGAAAAGAGATCAACCTTGTTTTCATTACCCTTTCCTCCAGGAAGTCTACTTTGATTTTCTCCAAGGTAAGAAAGAGTAAGTTCATTCTCCTTTCGACTCCTGTAGTGCTATGATTGCATTACTTTGATTCCATCACACAATGACAGCAATGTATTGCAGTTATAAGACTATATTACCATCTTTCTTATCCATTATAAGGTCTTTGAGGGTAGAGACACCATCTCATAAATTTTCCTATCTCCCTATGCAGTTTAAACATAGTTGATATTCAAAAAAAAATTAACATTATCACTATATATCAGGTAACTTTTATTGTGATTCAATTGACAAAACCTCAGACAAATTACTGGATGAATACCAACTGCTTTAAAATACCCAGTAACAATCTGAAATGGGGAGAAATCTTCTAACAACCCCACCCCATTGCAAGAGAAAAAGCAACCAGTGTGTCTATAGAGATTTTTTTGTTTGTTTGTTTAGGCAAGTACTGTTAAGTAAAAGTATCTTCTTATACTAGCAAGATGATAGAATAGTGTCTTCCTCCAGAGTCCTGATTTCATGAAGAAGGACATTATTTTGGAGATGGAAATTCCAACTTTTAGTGCGATCTTAGGGAAGTCATTTTACCTCTGAATCTCTGTTTTCTCATGTAATATAATGAAAAGGAAGAGGGACAGGAAGAAAAGAGGGAAGGAAAAGGAAAGGGCATTTGTTAAGTGCTTGCTACATACTGGGCACTAAGCTAAGCTTTTTAGAAAGGTTATCTCATTTAATCCTCACAACAATATAGGTGCTATTACTGCCTCCATTTTGCTTTGAGGAAACAGGTAGGCAGTTTAAGAGACTTGCCCAGAGTCATATAAAGATAGTAACTGAGTCTGGATTTAAACTTAAGTCTCTTTCAGCTAAGTGCTCTATCCACTGTACCTCTTTATATAAGGCATTTAACTACATCGTCTCTTAGGTTCCAAGGTTCCTTCTTACTAGAATGGTTTCTTAGACTAAGTGATCATGTAAAATATAGAATACTGAAGTAGGAGCCAGGAAATCATTCTAGTTTATGTTCTGGTGTTACATAGACGTTTGACCTTGAGCAAATCTCGACCTTTGTTAAATTATCTGTATGGAAAGGGAGGTTCTGGTGTAGCATAAAGAAAAAAAAATGCTATCTGTGATCAGTTAGCTGGGTTTGACTCTAGGTTCTGCAATCTGTGTGATCTTGAGCATGTCACCCTCTCTAGTCATTACTTCTTTTTTTAAACAGATGGAATTTCCTAGTCTTTAGATTTAGTACAAAAGAAAGATTAAGTTGCTAGAGTCTGAAGTCAAGGTTCAAAAATGCATCTGTGATGCCTATTACCTATGTGACATTTGGCTAAGTCGATTAAAACTCCTTAGGTCCCAGTTTCCTCATCAGTAAAAACGAGAGGATTAGACTAGATGGCTTTTGATTTATGATCCTATGAAGTCTCTTGGAACTCAAAAACCTAGATACTCCAAACCAAAGTTCCTTCCAGCTCTGACACTACTTATAAGACCTTCTTAAGTCTAGTTCCTCAAATGTAAACTCCTGGAGGGTAACTTCGGCATAGAGCTCAGCAATTGATGATGGAAATGAATAACAGGTGGAAATGGAAGTATTCTTCCCCTCTCTTCCCCATACCGAAGCAATTTCTACATTACGTTCCTGCCAACCTCTCCTTCTCTTGTTCCTCCTCTAGAGAGGGGCTGTCCAGGCCGAGCCCCAGAATTGTTCCTCTCCTCACTTCTTTTCCTAACCCTGGAGAGTGCAATTCTCCCGAGCTCGAGCCACGGACTGGGCATGCTCAGTGGCCAGGGCAGGTTCTGGTAGTCCGCAGGATGATTTCCCTGCGTTGTAGCATCTGGGGGATGGGAGCACTCAGTGACGCTGCGGTAAATCACACCTCAGTTTAACCTGCCCCGAACACCCTGGGCAGCGAGGTCTCCTGGAGCTCTGCTCCTGAAGCTGCCGGTTACCCTCTCATCCACGTCGTCCCCGCCACCCTTCAGCAGAACTCTATTCTGAGCCAGGGCCGGGCATATTGCGGGTGTTCTTTTGACCCGTTGGAGGTGGGGTTGAAGCAGCGCCCTTGGGCTTTATTTCTTTGCAGACAAAAGAAGGGTGGTATTTGTATTTCCCACTAACCTCCAAACCCTGGAATCCTCTGGCCTGCCTGGCTGCCCGCCAGTCCCTGATCTCTGGCAGCAAAGACAGCGCCTTCTTTTCCCCCTAGCTCCAGTGGTCGCTCCCGCGAGTCGCGGCCCGTGGGCGCGCACTCAGAGCCCGGGGATTGGCTCGCGCTTCCCATTCAGGGGCTGCGCGGCGCGGCGCGGCTCCCCGTGTGTAGGTCTGTGTGCGCGCGTGTGCTAAGTGAGCGTGTGTATGTATGTGTGCGCGCGTGAGTGTGTGTATATGTGTGCGTATGTGTGTGTGTGTGTG
>JAJPUD010003838.1:200036-225372 GCA_023553655.1 Myrmecobius fasciatus | reverse complement strand
GAATGTTATGGAATATTATTGCTCTGTAAGAAACGACCAGCAGGATGTTTTCAGAGAGGCCTGGAGAGACTTGCATGAACTGATGCTGAGTGAAATGAGCAGAACCAGGAGATCATTATACATGGCAACAACAATACTATATGATGATCAGTTCTGAGGTCCATGGCTCTCTGCAACAAAGAAATGTGTCAAACCAGTTCCAATTGTTCAGTGAAGAAAACCATATACACCCAGAGAAAGGGATATGAAATATGGACCACAATGTACCATTTTCATGATCTCTATTGATGTTTGCTTGCATTGTGTTGCCTTTCTCTGGTTTTCTTTTTTTTCTTGTAGATAGGATTTTTCTTACACAACTTGTCAACTATTATTACATTATTAACATGTAGTGGACTTCCTGCCATTTAGGGGAGGGGAGGGGACTGGGGGTAAAAGTTGTAATGGAGAGCTTTGTAAAGATCAATGCTGGGGAACTACCCATACATATGTTATACAAATAAAAAGCTTTAATAAAAAAAATAATATGACAGGAAATGATAATGATAATTGTTGGAGGGGATGTGGGAAAACTGGGACACTGATACATTGTTGGTGGAAGTGTGAACGGATCCAACCATTCTGGAGAGCAATTTGGAACTATGCTCAAAAAGTTACCAAACAGTGCATACCATTTGACCCAGCAGTGTTTCTACTGGGCCTATATCCCAAAGAGATTTTGAAGGAGGGAAAGGGACCCACATGTGCAAAAATGTTTGTGGCAGCCCTTTTTGTAGTGGCAAGAAATTGGAAATTGAAAGGATGCCCATCAATTGGAGAATGGCTGAATAAATTATGGTATATGATTGTTATGGAATATTATTGTTCTGTAAGAAACGACCAACAGGAGGATTTCAGAGAGAGCTGGAGAGACTTGCGTGAACTGATGCTGAGTGAAATCAGCAGAACCAGGAAAACATCATACACAGCAACAAGACTATACGATGATCAATTTTGGTGGACATGGTTCTCTTCAGCAATGATGTGATTCAAACCAGTTCCTATTGTTCAGCGATGAAGATAGTATATACATCCAGAGAAACGCCTGTGGGAACTGAGTGTGAACCACAACACAGCATTTTAACACTTTCTGTGAATATTTCCGTGCATTTTGTTTTCCTTCTTAGGTTTTTTTTTCTTCTTCTCTTTCTAGATCTGATGTTTCTTGTGCAGTGAGATAAATGTATAGATATGTATACATGTATTGTATTTGTCATATAATTTATCCTATTTAGCATGTATTAGATTACCTGTCATCTAGGGGTGGGAGGTGGAGGGAAGGAGGGGAAAAGCTTGGGGAAAAAAGGGTTTTTGCAAAGGTCAATGTAGAAAAATCACTCATAGCTTTTGTAAATAAAAAGCTTTATAAAAATAAAAAAAGAGAAGGTATTAGCATTAAGAGAAATTGAGAAAGTCTTCCTGTAGAAAGTGTTATATTAATCGAGATTTGAAGGAAGCTATGAGACAGAGATAAGGGAGGAGAGAATTCCAGGTTTGAAGTACCATGAGTTAAAACTGTCTGTCAGGAAATGGAATATGAGAGGGATAGCTAGGAGACCAGTGTTCATGGATCATGCAATGCACGGTGGTGGTGGTATGGAAAGTTGAAGTAAAATGTAAAAAAACTGGCAAGATAGGAGGGTGCCGGGTTATGGTGGTCTTTATAATAATAGTAGTAATGATAATAGCTAAATGTACATGCTGCTTACTAATGGCCAAACATGGTGCTAAATGCTTTACACTTATGATTTCATTTAATCCTCACAATAATACTGGGAGGGCAGGATATAGCAAGATTATTCTCTCCTTTATTCTGAAACATTATGCTTCCATGAATACTGACTAAAGCTACAGGAGCTTTTTTGAGTAATAGGGTCATATTGCAGGTCTATTCACTAAAATTCTCACATGTTCTTCATGTGAACTGTTGTATAACTCAATTTCCCTTTTTGTTAATTATGATGATGAGCAAGACACTAACCCTCCAAACCTCAGTTTCCTCATCTATAAAATGAGAGGATTAGAGCTAAATTATCTTTAAGTTTCTTTCTAATGCTAAATCATTCATCCTATGATCTTACCTGTCTCCCATCTTATATTTGCACAGCTGATTTTTTGGACTCAATGGTGGGAGTTTATCTTTATTTTGATTCAGTTTTATCTTCTTTGTGTTGACTTCATCACTCTAACTTGGATCTTTTTTGGATCTTGATTTGTTCATCCAACATGCTTGCTATCCTTTCCAGATTTTTGTCACCTGTGATTTTGATAAGCTTGACACCTAGGCCTTTGTTCAAATCCCTGATAGAAAAGCATGGAAGGCTTTTTTAGATGTTTTGCTAACATTTAACTATTCTTTGCTTATGCTTTGTCAAAAAAAGGAAAGATGGTTAGACTGCCATTGCCTGTTCTTGGTGAACTTTGGCTGGTTTTTGGTATTTACCTTGTTTTCTTTAAAGTACCCAAGTTCTTCCTGTCCCAGTGAACATCAGGGTATTTGTTAGGGAACCCAATGAAAATTAGAAGTGAGTCAGAGTAATATCTGCAGATGTAATGGAAAAAATCAGGATGCTTTCTTTTCTTCTCTCCCCCCTTCCTCCCCTTACCATCCCTCCTGACCTCCTATACTATATTCCCTGTAGACACTTTAACTTTATAAACCCTTCTGGAATATCTATACCAATCTCCTTGAGAGCAGGGATTCTTTCTTTCTTCATTTTTACCTTTGTTTTTATCCTCAGTTCTTATAAAAGTGTTTGCACATAGTAGGCACTTAATTAATGCTTATCGACTTTACTCCTGGGCCTCTGGGACTCAACTGACCCAATTGTGAGCAATGCTACTAAGGTACCAAGAGATCCCTTTTGAATGAGGAAGCCTGGTGTCTGGGGAGGCCCAGAGACTATTTATATGTGGATGCTGTATAAATGTCACTGTTCATATTGAGGATATGAATTTGTTTCTCCAAATAGGGCATCACTCTGGAAGACTTTATCTAGATCAACCTTTTTCTGCTCTGGAAGAGGACAGCCAGGAAACTCAATGGAAAGAGCATTGGGCTTGGAGTCAGGAAAACCTGTTTTCAACTCTGACCTCAGACATTTGCTAGCTGTGTATGACTCTAGACAAGTCACTTAACTCAATTTGTCTCAGTTTCCTCGTTTGTCAAAATGAGATAGAGAAAGAAATGGCAAACTACTCTAGTATCTTTTTCAAGAAAACCCTGAATGGGATCTCAGAGTCAGACATGACCAAAATGTTGAACAATGACAAAATCTGGGAGAATTTTCCCCTCTTTTGCTGGTCAATTGTTTTATCAGTTTTAGAGGCAGGCACAGCGACATAGACATCCCAGACAATGCTAAACTTGAAGTCAATAGGGATGGATGTAATCTCTGCTACTTGCTAATACTGTGACCATAAACAAACCATTCTAAATCTCAGTTCATTTTTTTGTGAAATGGATATAATTATGCTTATGCCAGCTACCCTTGGTCAACTTTAACGCACTATAGAAATGCAAATAGAGTGAGTGGAGGTGGAGGCAGCTGCTGACGTTTTCACTTTTTAGACTTGCTTCTGGCCATTCTCAACTGACCCCCAGCAGAGAATGGAGAACCCTCTAGTCATAGGATAACAGATATAGAGCTGGGATGGACTTCAGAAGTCATCTGGTCTCTACCCCCTCATTTTAGAGATAAAGATAGTGAGAACAGACAACTTAAACAGGGTAGGTAGGGGGCACGATGACTAGAGCACCAAGCTTGCCAACAGGAAGACCCAAGTTCAAATGTGACTTCAGATAATTACTAGCTGCATGACCCTGGGTGTCACTTAATCTGAATTTCCTCATCTGTAAAATGGGATAATAATAGCATCTATCTCCCAGGATTGTTTCGAAGATCAAATGGGATTGTAAATTGTAAAACACTTAGTATAGTGCCTGGTAAAGTAAGTGCTATATAAATGTTAGTAATAATAACAATAATAATAATAAACATTAACTTACCAATGTTATGTAGTTAAATAAGTGTCAAAGCTGGGATATGAGAGGTCCCTCTGATTGCAGGACTTTAGCAGTGTTTAGCACTGTGTTCTTTCCACTGGGTTTTATCACCTGTGCTTGCTTTTCTATATAGACTGCTGTTTTCTCTGAGCAAATGCCCGTGATTATTGCAGGTCTATTGCTTAGGGGTGGAAACACACCATGAACACACAATCAGCCAAGATCCCTGAAGGACTGGCAGGTTCTGCTTGGGCCAGAGAGGCCTGTGCCTGTGCCAAGGACCCCATCAGATGAAGGATTCCCTCCAGGCAGGGTCAGGTTCTTAATTTTTCAAGTGCCGCCAAGTAGAAAATGACATGGAATAAAGCAGGCTGAGCAAAACTCGCTGAGGCTGCCGCCACGGCTTTGGCACAACACATTTTTTTTTAAATAGCAACATAATGCTTAGGAATCAAAAGAAAGCTGCTGGGGTCGGGCAATTCTGCTTTCCTGAGATCCTTTTTAAAATTTGATTTGGGACAGAAGCTCAGAAGAGTGAGGCAAATGCTCTGGATCCCAACTCACCAAATAGTAAGGGTCTGAATTATTCTCTGGGAGAAGAGTTGTGGTCTGCGCTCCCTTCCCTCTCTTTCCCAACTAGAGACTCCAGTCCTCCCAGTCTCTGAGGGCTAGCTGGGGTCAGCATTATTAGGTCCATTATGAAAGCCAGCTTCCATCCCCCCTTTTTGATGAATTCTTTTCTAACCAATTTTACTCTAATGGTCTCCCCCTTCCCTGAATTTCTACAAAATAAGAGAGGGAAAAGAGAAAGAGAGAGAGAGAGAAAGAGAGAGACAGACAGACAGACAGACAGACAAACAGAGACATGAGAGACATACAGAGACACAGAGAGAAACACATACAAAGACAGAGACAGAGACAGAGAGAGACAAAGACAGACAGAGACAGAGACAGAGACACAGAGAGAAAAAAGGGGTTTTGTAGAAAGAGCACTGAATTTAGAATCAAAGGATCTGGGTTCAAATACCTAACCCGCTATTTATTATCTGAGAAGCCTCTAGCAATTTATTTAACCTTATTTCCCCTTCTTTCATCCTCTGTAAAATGAGAGGGTTGGACTAAATACAGGAAAATTGATTCTTTTTTGTGTGTGTCAAGGACTTGTTTGACAGTGTGGTGAAATTTATGAACTCCTTATCAGAATAATATTTTTAAATTCATAAAATAAAATGCATAGGATTATAGAGGAAACCAATTCTATTGAAATGAACATTTTAGAAACTAAGTTCAGAGGCTCCAAAATATTTATTAAGCATCTACTGCATACAGGCATTGGAATGCTTGCTGGGGCTACAAGAACAAAAAATGAAATAGTCTCTTTTCACAAGGTACTTATATCCTAAAGGGGAGATAATAAGTATAGCATGCAGCATAAGTTTAAAGTGAATAGATAAAAAAATCCAAGGTAGTTTGAGACGAGGCAACTTATAGTTATTGAATGGAGGAAATCAGAGGTTTTATGCAGGAGAGAGTGTTGAATTATATCTTAAAGAAAGAGAGGTGCTCTACTACATGGAGATATGAAGAGACTGCATACAGGCATTGGAGGATAGCTGGTGCAAAAAACAAACAACTCCCCAAAAGCACAGACTTTATAGGTGGAGGGACATTCTAAAATTTTCATAATTTTTTGACATCCTACCTTTTTAGGATTATCTTATTTCATTCTTTTCCATTTGCTACATGGTCCAGACAAATTGGATACCCTCTGTCTCCCAAAAGTACATTGTACTTTGGTATGGCTATTACCTGTGCTCATATTGCAACTCTATGCTAAGAATTTCCTTCATCTCCATCTTTACCTGTTATATTTCTACTCAACATTTAAAACTTTACTCATATGGCTTTTCTCTGCAAAGATTTCCTTGAGTCACATCCTTTAAGATGAATAAAAAAAAAATCTTCTTCCCTCAAGGGTCTAATATAACACTGTATTTTGCATTTGTACTAATACATATTGTACAATAGTGTTTAGTATGTGTATCTGTGTTGATATCTTATTCCTCATGAGACTTTAAATTCCATGAGGGCAAAGATAGTATTATCTAAAATTTATAACTCTTCTAGCACTTGGGCCAGGTCTCTGCACATAGTGCACACTTCATCAATGTTCAACCGAGGAACAATTCATTCATTCACTCACATTGATTCATTCAACAAAAATATATTTCTTAAGTTTTAGAAGTAGATGGTATTGGCATTCAGTTTGGGGCACTACCCACATGTGATACCCTTGCTTTCCAGAAATTATGGGGAAATGTAAGATGATATCCAAATATATAATATCAAAATAAGAAAGCTTCAGTGGTTATCTGTAATGAGTTCTGGGAAGTGGTAGGGGACACTGCAATGACAGAGTAGCATGGCCTGGTATTCATCCAGAAAGGCTCTAACAAATTGGGAAAGCTCATCCTTTTTCTGTGTCTATATATAATCCTTTCTCTAGGCCTCCACCATAAATTCTTGCCCATATTATTATGATGGTAATGTTATGACAAGACAAGATCTCCAACAATCAGACCAGAAATGAGGACTATTGATAAGAAGGTACATCATGTCAAATAGGTATCATTTACAGGTGACTCATGCAGGCCTGAAACAGGTAAAAGTGTGGCACAGTAGAAAGTACAATGGAGAACATCAGGTTCAAATGCCAGCTGCCTGATCTTAGATGAATTATATCTTTTTTTCTGGGTATCATGTTTTTCATCCATAAAATGAGATGTAGATTTTGTAAGTAGCTAGGTGGTACAGTGAATAGAGCTCCAGTCTTGGAGTCAGAAAGGCTGACCTTCCTGAGTTCAAATCTAGCCTCAGTCACGTAATAGCTATGTGATCCTGGGTAAGTCACTTACTCCTATTTGCCTCAATCTGTAAAATGAACTGGAGAAGGAAGTGGCAAACCACTACAATATCTTCGTCAAGAAAACCCAAAATGGGATCCCGAAGTGTTGGATACACTGAAAAATGAATGAACAACAATAAAAAGATCTCTATGGCTCCATAAATTTTTTCTCACACCGAAATTCTGTGACTAGACAATCTTTAGGGTCTGGTCCTGATACAAATCTGATGATGGTTTGACCCAGGCATATCACAGACTAATGTAGCTAATAGTTGAGGTGGGGGTAGGGAAGTACTAGTTTTTAAATATTGACTATAAAACAGGGGAAAGACCTGGACGTGGTTGGGGTCAGAGGGCTCAAGTTCTGGTCCTGGCTTTGGTACTTACTGGCTAGGTGTTAAAGTCATTTTCCCTCTTTGGCCTCCATTTCTTCATCTGTAAAAGTGTGATAATAATCTGCGTCCATCTCACAGGAGTATTGTGGAGACCAATGAGGTAATGGACAAGCAAACACTTTGCCAACTGTGAGACTTCTTAGGTTTCAATTGAAGTCTCAGACCCCCTCCATTCTCCCTTGCCTTTGCTGGAAGTTATATTGGCATTTCCATGCAGGCATTGGGAGTTAAGGATTATGACAGAAGAAAAAAAAAAGCTTTTGTGGCATAAAACCCAAAGACAATAGGAATGTGGAAAACACCTAACCTCAGCAAAACAAAATGAAAGGGTGCATTTGATTTTTACAATGTGTGTGGGTGCATCTCCTGAGGCAGGCTGGCATCTGCCGCTCATTCATCACCAGTGGAGAGTCATGGGTCTGTCAGAGGCAGCAGGAGGTGGAGGCAGAAGAGGGGAAGGGGGCCTGGAGGGGGAGAATTAGGGAGGTCTGCCTCTTCAGCTTCTTGGTTGTTTTTCCCAGTCGTTCTATGCCCCTTTCTGGGGAGGAGAGTGGATGCGGGCTTAGAATCGGGAAGGGGTGGGTATAAGGTAGATCTGTACTCAAAGGTCCCTGACCTGCCTGGTTTGTTATCCACAATACCTGGTGGATATGAGGGGAGAGGGATGTGTGTGTGTGTGTGTGTGTGTGTGTGTGTGTGTGTGTGTGTATGTGTGTGTTGGGGGGAATGAGATAACCTGATCCTTCCACGCTCACTTAGACACAGAATGCTGTTTCAGCCACCCCCAGCTCCCACTCTGCCCTGCTGTAGCCTCTCACAATTGTTTTTTTTTTAATGGCCCAGATCTGTAGTCCCCAGAGAGCAAATCAGATTAGGGACAGTTAATAAGCAGCAAAGAACCCTTTTTCCCTGAGATCCCAAAGTAGTTCTCATCCTCCCAGTTCTTTCCTTCTGTCTCATTTTGGTGTCTCTCCCTCTGGATTTCGGGTGCCAGCATGGTGGACAAGGAATGCAAAATCTTCACAATGGTCCCCATTTTTCTGGATGTGGTATTCAAATGCATTTTCTCCATGTGGATGGATTCCTGATTGCCTCAGTTCTTCTATTTTTCTTCAGGAAAGGGATATTAACCTACCTCAGAAAAGAAACCACTCTTCCATTGATCCAGTGCTCCAGATGGTATGGATGGTAGTGGATAGAGAGAGGAAAGCTGTGTCATTTCATTGGGCCCTAATTCTAATCTTAGTTGGCTATAGGAACTTGGGCAATTGGGTTTCATTTTAATCATCTGAAAAAAGACTGGACTAGATGATCTCTAAATAACTTCCTAACTCTATGATTCTATGATCCTAAGTCACTTCATCCTCAAAATAAGATGTTTGGACTGAAATGATCATTGGAAGATATTTACAAAATCACACCTGAAGCAACCTACCACTTCTGCTTCCTTTCATCTTTGCGGGTCCTGACAAGATGAGATCTCCAATGATAAGATGAGGACTGTCAATGAGAAAGCACCTGGTGTTTAATAGATATCCATAGATGACTCATGCAGGCCAGGAACAGAAGCTCAAACGCTGGCTGTCTTAGTGGTGAGCATGCCAAAAGAGCAGCATTTTATTCATGAAAAATGCCTTTATGTTCTATCTGGTACATAATCACTGCATCAAGCATTGCTTTAATCCTCAGTGATCACTTTTTAATTTCCTGAAACAATGAGTGGTGCAGGGTTGGTAAGGCATCTCTATTATATAAAGCTTCTCCCTTTTGGTCTTTCTGGCACAGGTGAAATGGGGATGGGAGTGCTAAAGAAGATTGGTCCACATACTCTGCTTTGTAGTAGCTACAGAAACGGTAGCTAACGAGATTACTTTGACACCCATCCACTGATTAGAAGTTGAAACAAAAAAGGCATAAAGGAATCCTGCCTCCTAAACTGCTGAGAGATCAAGGAAAATAATGACTGAAAAATGGAGAATGGATTTGTGATTAGAAAGTAACTGGAGACCTTTAAGAGAAGTTTGTGGTGAGACAGGAAGCAGATTGCCAAGAGTTGAGGAGTGACTGGAAGTGGAGAAGAAATGAGGGCAGTGAGTGCAGATGATGCTAAATGTTGGGTCATGCTCCCTCCTTTCTTTTCAGAAAAGGGATGGTTATAGTGTGGAATCCCTTATTTAATGTGAAACTAAGCAAATATTTGGGTTAGTTTGTTTTTTATTCTTTGTATTAAAGGAAGGCTCTCTGAGAGATGCAGTAGTGGAGTATGATAGAAAATGAAATGACTTAAAACAAAAGATATTGATAATTTTTTGAACTTATTTAGTATTTTATTTTCCCAGTTACATGTAAAAACAATTTTAACATCCATTTTTAAAACTTGGAGTTTTAAATTCTCTCACTTCTTCCATCCCTGCTACCACACCACACTGAAAAAAACAACAACAAAATCAATATAGGTTATGTGTGTAGTTACGCAAAACATTTCCATATTAGTTTTTTTGTGTAAAAATAGACCAAAATAAAAACTCAAGACAAATAAAGAAAGTAAAAAAGTAGGTTTCAATCTGTATTCAAACACCATCAATTTTTTCTCTGGGAATGGATAGCATTTTTC
Organism: Myrmecobius fasciatus; assembly: GCA_023553655.1. Taxonomy (NCBI): domain Eukaryota; kingdom Metazoa; phylum Chordata; class Mammalia; order Dasyuromorphia; family Myrmecobiidae; genus Myrmecobius; species Myrmecobius fasciatus. The sequence continues at coordinate 215,413 of JAJPUD010003838.1, read as the reverse complement.
ATCATAAGTCCTTCAGAATTGCCTTGGATCATTGTATTGCTGAGAATAGCTAAATCATTCACAGCTGATCATCTTACAATATTGCTTTTACTTTGAACACACTACATTTCACTTTGTATCAACTCATGTAAGTCTTACCAGGTTTTTCTAAGAGCATCCTGCTCATCATTTATTACGGCACAATAGTATTCCATCATGATCATATACTACAGTTCAGTCATTCCCCAATTGGTGGGCATCTCCTTGATTTTCAATGATTTGCCACCAGAAAAGTGGTGCTCTAAATATTTTTGTATGTATAGGTCCTTTTTCTTTTAAAAATATCTCTTTGGGGATATATACCTAGTACTGGTATTGCTAGGTCAAAGGGTATGCATAGTTTTATAGTCCTTTGGGTATAATTCCAAATTAGTTTACAGAATAGTTGAATCAGTTTATAACTCCATTTATAACTCCACCAACAGTGCATTAATGTCTCATTTCTTCCTACATCCATATCAGTCAGATATTGATAATTTTTAAAGAAATAAGGTTAGTAAAAATTTGGTCATGAGTTCAGGTGTAGACTAGAGAAGAAATGGGACAATAGGTTGAGGAGGTAACAGGGTCAAGAGGATAGAGGAGATCCTGGGGGAATTGGAGCTATTTGAGAAGAAGCCAGTGGAGCAAAGAAATGTGATGTTCATAGGAGAATAGGAAATCAAGGGTATATTGGTGGAGGTATTTTTTTGAGCAGAACGGAAGAAAAAGGAAGGAGGCAGTTTGGATAAATATGCAGAGAGAAGTAAGTAAGGAAACAAACATTTATTAAGTGCCTATTGTATGTCAGGCTGTGCTAAGCACTTTATAAACATTATCTCATTAGATCCTTACAACAGTTCTGGAATGTCACAACCTATCTGGGAAGTAGGTGCTATTATTCTTCCCATTTTACAGTTGGGGAAAGGCAGGTTTAAGTGAGGTGACCAGAGTTACCAGAGAGGTAGACTGGAGGGCTGACAATGTTGAACCGGACCAGGAATGGGGCGCCTAAGTCTAAGGCCCAATTCTGCCACTAACTAGCTATAAGACATAAAATATACCCTCAGTTTCCTTCCTAAGCCTTAGTTTTCTTATTTGTAATGAGCTGGTCAAATCAGTCTTTAAAGCATCTTTTAGCTTTCTCAATCTGTAAATCTATAGAGCTAAGCAAGCTGACGTCACATGGCCTCAATCTTTTCAGCAAAGGAGATCTATTCCAATCTATTAATAGTTATTTCAACAGTGCTGACTCTTAAAGCCAGTTTGGTGCAGTGGAAATACTGATGGACTTGGGTATCAGAAGTTCCAGGTCCATATCTGGGCTCTGACATTTCTTGGCCAAGAGCCCATAGGCAAGTCAATTTTTCTGTGACTTATTTCCCCCTCACTCCCATAAAATGAGAGTAATACTTTACCTACTTTACAGAGTTTGTTTGAGGGAATGTTTTAAAGTACTATACCAATGGTCATTGTGCATTACTGTTGGCTATTTGTCTTTTCAATATTTCTTCTATCTTTGTAAATGAGATAGAAACTTTCTCTCTCCTGATTTTAGATGGAATTAAGTTTTGCTATTTAGATGTATTGAGCTTCTTCTCTCCATTTTATAGAGTTATAAGATCAGAGATTATAAAGTGAGTCCCAAAATTTTAAAGGGCATCTAGTTTAACTCTCTCATTTTTACAGATGAGGAATTGACTCCCAGAGAAGTGAAATTACTAGCTCAGGGTCCCACAGTAGAAACATAAAAACTAAGATGAGATCTAAACCCTCCTCCTCTGCCTCTAAATTTGGCATTCTTTCTATTGTTCCACAATGCTTCTATGAAGCTGATAGGCCACTGGTATCTGTAAGATGTCATTCCTTATCAGCTTATAGGCTTCCTTATAGATTTCACTTTATTCTGGACTTTCATATGAGGTTCTTTCTCAGAAAGAAGCGAGGCTCAGAACTTTATCTACATTTAAGATTGCTTTAACTCTAATTCCCAAATGACCATAGAGATTGAAGAGGAGTAGAGGTGAGGGAAAGTAGGTGGTATAGTGGGTAGAGCACCAGGTTTTGAGTCAAAGTCTCTTCTTCTTGAATTCAAATCTGGCCTCTGATATTTACCAGCTATGTTACCTTACCAAGTCATTTAACCCTGTTTGCCTCACTTTCCTCAGTTATAAAATTAGCTGGAGAAAGAAATGGCAAACGACTCTAGTGTCTTTGCCAAGAAAACCCCAACTGGGGTAACAAAGTGTCAGACGTGAACAGCAATAATACAATATAACACAATGTAACATAGTATATATAACATGACATGATATAACATAATATAAAAAATATATTTAGCCACAGTGGCTACATCTGTGTGTCTCTTTCTTTTGCTTAGGAGTTGGATGACCCAACAGCATCCCCTTTAATATCTGCCATTTCCTAATAACCTCATTTCCAGGCCTTTCCATCCTGTCCTGAGACAACATTCCTCACCCATTATACTTCTCTTTACTGAAGAGAAAGAAATGCTTTCTAATTTTTATTTCAGGGATAAAATTGACCATCTTATTTAGTCATGGTCTTGTTTTATTTTTTAATTTATGTTTTTGTAAGCAACAGGAGCATTCTTGCAAATTACATCACTTAAATTATGTATATTATTCTTCTGATTTTGCCTTCTTTCTTTTGCATCAATTCATACAAGTGTTGTCTTATTTTTCATGGTTGTCCTTCCTTCCCACCTGCCTCATTTTATCCACCTATCATTTTTAAGTACTGCTCTTTAAGACACTAGACTAGATACTAGGATGACAAGAATTGAAAAAGACACACTCCCTGTCCAAATGGTGCTTTCTTGGGGAACTGGTAATCAAAGCTTACTTACCTATCAACATCCTCTCTGTTTCTCTCTGTCTCTCTCTCTGTCTCTCTCTCTGTCTCTGTCTCTCTGCCTTTGTCTCTGTCTCTGTCTCTGTCTCTCTCTTGTTTAGGAATTGGATGACCCAACTGTATCTCCTTTAATAACTAACTGCCTTTTCCTAATAATCTCATTTCTATGCCTTCTCATCCTGCCCTGAGACAATGAAAGCAAACAATAGAAGTTTCTCACAATAGTGATGCTCTGTGGGTCTCACTAGTCAACTTCATTTTAGAAATCAAACAATTATTAGTAAGAACAAAAAAAAAGGATACTTGGTATAATAATCACAGAACTGTTTGTACACAGTGGCATATTTTGTTAAAACAAGCTTGGAGAGCTTTCTTAGTGACCTCTCTGTGGTCTTTTTAATTTTACAGACAAATTCCTTGCCTTTTATATTCTAATTTTAATTGGGAATCATTATGATACTGCTAGTGCTTTCAGTTTCTATTTTCCTTTCATGTAGGGTATAGATGTAGTTTTTTTCTCTGAGTATGATACTGGTCAATGCATGTGTATAAGCATGCAGGTGTATATATGCATGTATCTGTTTGTGAAATACATTTGTTCATGTACACATATTATGATAATGGTTATTATGCAATAATCTACAGAACATTGAATAGAGAGAGGAACAGTCAGCTGGCACAGTGGACAGAGGGCTAGAGTAGAATAAGGAAGTTTTATTTTCCTGAGTGCAAATTTGGCCTCAGATACTTACTAGCTGTGGGACCTTGGACAAGTCACTTATCTGTAAAATGAAGTAGAGAAGGAAATAGCAAACCACTCCAGTATCTTTGCCAAGGAAACCCCAAATGGGACAATGCAGAGTGGGCCATGACTGAAAAATGACTAAACAACAATGTGCTAGGGACAATGCTAAGTACTGTACAAATATTGTCATTGAGTTCTTACAATACCCCTGTAAGTTAGGTGCTATTGATATTTTTACCATCATTTCACAGGCTGAGGCTGAGAAAGATTAAATAGCTTGCCTGGATTCACATAGTCAGTGTCAAAAGTAGGAATTGAGCCCAGATTCCTGACTTCTAGTTCAGTGGTCTTTCTAATACATGTGTGAGAATGTACATATAAGCAAATCTACCTACATGTGCCAGTGCCAGAAATGTGTGTCCATGAGAGTGCTTGCACATGTGTGAATGTGTAAGTGTGTATACTCATGAACATACAACTATTTGTATATCTACCTAATACAAACTGGGAATCCAAGATTTCAGAGTGGTAATTTCTTTGTCTATTGTGGGGGGAGAGACAGAGGAAGGAGAGAGAGCCTGTAAGAGAGAAGCCCTTAGCTTTTGCAACTCTGCTTTTATCTCTATTTTCCCAGAGTTAGGTGGCTCTCCCAACCTTTCAAGGACACATATGTCCTTGGGGGGGGTGGGGGAAAAGTCCTGTACAGTCCTGGAGTTGGGAGAGACAATGCTCTTCCAGCTCTCTCTTTAATTCCCTAAATGCTGAACAAAGCAAAAATCTGCCGGTTGAAATGGAAGAACAAAGTGTCCTAGTGGCCAGTAGAGCTGGGAAAAGATCGAGAGGCTGTTCTGTTGTGTGAGTTTTCAGTGTGTGTCTGAAGTAGTTAAGAGATCAGGAGAAGGATGAAGCATTGCCACCTGTCTCCCAGCATTAGGCAGCTCCATCCATCTGCAGCAGGAGCACTTCCTGGATGGAGCTCCCCAGGTTGCTTTGGTCCAAGGGCCAGGCTTTAGAGGGACTCCTGGGAAGAATTGGGGGAGGGGAAGGTTGGACAAGGTGGCTGCTTTGCACACAAATCAAACTAGGCAAGGATTAGGATATAGGGAGATCCCATTTGAGTATCAGTCAACTGACTTGTTCTTTCCTTCCTTTCTCTACTGTGCTGGAGAGGATGGACTGGGGGAGTGAGCCCAGATCTGAGCTTGGGGATAGACAAGATGGGCAGCCACTGAGGATTTCTTGTACACGGGAAAATGATGGGGCAGGGAAGGGACTTTCAAATATAACATTTAAGTTTTTTACTGATACCTTTCTTGCTTGCATAACATATATTTTTGAATATTTTTATTTCTTTTCCTTTCTCTACCCAGAGTCATCTCTTATAGTAAAGAAAAAAATAGAATAAAAAAAAATTCAGCAAAACTAACCCACATATCAACCAAATTTGGCAACGTGTACAATATTTTACATCTATAATCCCTTACCTTTCTCAGAAGGGCTAGAGAGGTGCTGTTTTTCACCTTTTCTTTAGGAATAGGATTGTCATATACAGAAATGTACATCTATTTTAAAAATAAGTTATATTTTTGATTTTTTGATTTTATTTTGTATTTTAACTTTTGCTTTTATACTATGGTTATTTCCCTTTAATTTCTCATTCTTCTTGTGAAAATTTTTATGCAATACCTACCAATGGTAAACAAATCTGACAATACATACCCTGTTCCTCCTTCATAGTTTGGGAACTATGCTCTATTGAAGGGAGGCAGATTTTATCTTTCATGGATTCTCTAGGACAGAGATTGTTTATTAGAATTAATCAGAATTCTATTGCTTCTTAGTGCTGTTTTGTCTTAATTTTGTTTTCCAGGTTCTTTTCTTACTTTGTATTGGTTCATTTACATTTCCCCATGTTTCTCTGAATTCTTCATGTTCTTACAATGAAATAATTTTCCATTATTTTAATACCGCAGTTGGTTCTCTAGATTTCCAGGTTTCCAATATTTGGTTACTACGAATAATTTGCTGTTTATGGATTCTTCTCTGTCATTGATCTCTTTGAGAAATGCACATTTTTTAAATGCCAGGAAATTCCTATTTTCTTTTTTTTTGTTCTTCTTATTCTCTATTTCTCTAATATTTTATTTTATTTAAAAAATTATACAAAATTTATTTTTTTTTGTTATATATTTCTCCACAGAATGAATAGTTAGGATACCCTCAGCAAGCACAAAGTTAGGGTAGTTCAAGCTATGGAGGCAAGACTTGATGAAAGGTAGAAATAGCCTTTATTGAGAACTTTTCTGCTTAGAGAACAAAGAACAAATTTTAGCAGACGTCAGTGAAGATTTCATAGCATCTTTGATTATGAAGTAAGTTATTTTTTCAAATTAAAAAATCATGAATATATTTTAAAATGATAGGAAAAATAGACACATTCTTACAAACATGAAGAAAAATTGAGTTGTACCGATTATGAGCAATGTGGCATAAAGGACAGATAGTCTTCAAATCAAGAAGATCTGGGTTCAAGTATTGCTTCTTAGACATATTAGCTATGAGCTCATGGTGCCACTCCTTAGGAATCTCTCTAAGACTCTGGGTTACAAGGGAGTTTCCATTCTACATTTTGAGGAGGTACTTTCCATCTTGGCATTGCCTTACACTGAAGAAATCACAAATCTGGATTTCCTTTTCCTAGGTGACTCTTTCAATCATGGAGCTGAAAGGGGCTTTAGTATGGTGGAATAAAACCAAAAGTAAAACAAAATTGGATTGAAGTTTAGGAGACCTAGGTTTCATTTCCAAAGATATTATTAGTTAACCAGTGAATGCTTACCTTTTTTAGCCTTTAGTTTGAATATTGAATACAATGGAATCATGGGATTATAAAACTTTAGGATCAAATATCCAACCTAATCCCTTCTTTTACAGAGAAAGAAACGAAGTCTAGAAAGATGAATGGATTTAGGTAAGACCAAACAGTAAGTTTTTGATAGAACTGGGACAAAAAAGAAGTTCTTAACTCCCAACTCAGAGCTATTGCCTTTTTTCCTTTTTCTAATGTCCTTTTCAGCTCCAACAGCCTACAATTCTCTGTGTTCTTAAATTTCCCATTTGCTGGTGAAGAAAGAGACCTTCAGTCTGTGTCCCTCCATTGGAATCAGAGTTCCGAATGGAGCTCTGGAACCTGACCTATTTGCTGAAGAAATATTGTCTTGTGTTTTCTTGTGGCTTATTTTAAATACTTGAGGAAAAGTGGCTGTTGTATGAAGCTAACTGGACCACAAAGTGACCAAACTCTTGTTCACACCCTTGCTAGCTGAGGTTATAAGACCCCAGAAGACCCTCATTTTATAAATGAAGATTTTTTTTTCAATTTTTTCAATATTTTCATTTAAAGTTTTGAATTCTAAATTCTATTCTTCTCTTCCCACCCTCCTCCCTGAGAAAGTAAACAATCACATATAGGCTATTATGTAAATTTGCAATTATGTAAAACATGTCCATATTAGTTATTTTGTCCAAGAATACTTGAATAAAAGAAAAAAAGAAAGTGAAAAATAGCATTCTTTGGTCTGTATTCAATCAATATCAATTCTTTATCTAGAAGCAGTTAGAATGAATCATCATGAGTCCTTTAGGATTATCTCGGGTCATTTTATCACTGAGAATAGCTGTCATTCACAATTCTTCATTGAGCAATACTGCTACTGGATACAATGTTCTCTTGGTTTTGCTCATTTCATTTTGTATCAGTTCATGCAAATCTTTCCAGGTTTTTTTAAAATCATCTTGATTGTCATTTCTTATAAACATAGTAACAAATAAGGAGATTGAGGCTCAGAGAGTCAAAATAACTCTCAAAAGATCACACAAGTAGTAAGGGAGCTGAGTTAAGATCAGAACTGAAATTTCATGACTGAGTAAGGATGAGGTTATGGATGGGAAATTGGTCACTTTATGGTCCATTTAACTTTATCAAATAGTCCCTCAAGTGTGTGTGTGTACACATGTACATTTACATGTATGCACAAATTAGTTTATATATGTATACACATATGGGTTATGCATTAATGTATATGTGTATGTACATATGTTTATATATACAGATACATGCAACCAGGCCTATATCTATATCTCTACATACATATACACACATATCTCTGTATGTGTGTGTGTCTCTGTTTTTGACTCTCTTAACTTGCCATTTTGATAGTTAGTAAGGACCAGAGATGGGCTTTCAGTCCAGGTCTCTAATTCTATGCAATAAGCTATACTGCCTTTCACAGAGAGCACAGGTAGTGAGGAGAAACCAAAACTGGTAGATTATTTTGAAAGTTGCTCAGTGGTAATCCTGGGAGATGAGAGGCAAGGGGGCAGGTGAGAGCCTGGAAGAGGTGAATGACATTCTGAACACTGGGAAGGAAGAGGCAGAGATCTGGAAGAGTCATTCTTATCCTAACTCAGTGGTGACTCTTGGGAGGGATTAAAAAGCTACATTCTGAACACTGCCCAATGGTGAGTAATGGGAAATAAGAGGCAGGGATCTGGAAAAGTCTTTGTGAAGGGGGGTGAGGGCAGGGAGGAGCTGATGACTGACCCAAAGTAACTGAGTGAAGTCAGGAATTGGGTTTCAGATTGAATTCTCCCAGGCCAAGCTCTCTCCACCTAACCATGTAGCCTCCCACAAGAGCTAATTAACAATTTAATTACTCTCCCTGCTCCCTCACCCCTTAAAGGGGAGGAGAATTCACCATCATCAATCATTTCTGAATGATTTGCAAAGATAAACCCTGAAAGTAGGCTTTTGCATGTTAATTTCACATTGGAGATCCTCATGGGTTTTTTTTTTTAATTAAATATAATAGTTTGTTTCTACAAGGAGGGTATTACAGATTCAAGGGAGCAGAGAAACCCACAAGCCTTCCCTATAATGCAATGTGGTTTGGTCAAAAGAGCTCTGGTGTTTTGTCTATGGAGTCAGAAGGTCTGGGTTCAAATGCTACCTTTGATACTTACTATCTATGTGATCTTGGATAAATCCTACATATCTCTGGGCCTCAGTATTCTCATCTGTAAAATGAGAGGATTGGATTAAATGGCCTCAATGTCTTCCTGAATCTAGATAAATGATCTTATGATCACATCCTTGGAGTCTTCAATACTGAAAGATTCCATCTGGACACAGCACAGAGTGAAGGCTCTCTGGGTCCTGATTGGCCCAAACTCTTAGCTCATGACTTGTTAACCTTTTTTTCTAGATATACAAAGTCTAGGGTGAATTAGCCTTAGGCCTTAGATATCACAGGGTTGCTGATTATATTACCTTATAATTCAGACCCAGACAAAACCCTTTGTAAGGTCCTCAAGTGAAGTGACATGCCTTCCCATCATTCTTGTGAAAGATCATTCCTTTGCAACATTTATTGGATTCTCCTTTCTAAATTTATTATAGTTGTTGAGCTCTTTTAGTTGCAACTGACTTTTCATGACCCTATATGGAGTTTCTTGACAAAGATACTGGAGTGGTTTGCCATTTCCTTGTCCAGCTCATTCTACAGATGAGGAAACTGAGGCAGACAGGTGACTCACTTTGAGTGACACAGCTAGTAAGTGTCTGAGGTCAGGTTTGGACTCAGGTTCTTCAGACTTTAGGGCGGGTGCTCTATCCACTGCACCACCTCGCTCAGTCCTAATGTGTAAATAACCCTATGCTAGGTGCTTGGGAAAGAAATAGACTTTAGGTAAGATCTGATCCTTGGAGTCATGGGGCTTATAGTCAGTCTTTCACTCAGTTTTGGCACTCCTGCCCTGGGGTTGAGTTGTCTAGTTTTGTGAATAAGTAAGTACAAATTCAGTCCATTATGTGTAGTTGGCATCAAACTAGGCTATAGTCTACCCCAGATTTCTTGCCATCTATCTGCCATTGCATACCCCACTCAGTTTTATCTCCTGCCGTGGTCATAATTATCAGATCAATGTCAAGTTCCTTCTGGAAAGGGTGTGTCAGTTAACTGCCCTATGGATCAATTCATCATCTCTATGACTCCCCAGACAAAAACTTCCTTTCATGATCACCACTCCCTTACATATGTTGTTTCACCTTGAGGGCAGGGACTGTCTCACTTTTGCATTTTTATTCTCAGTGCTGAACATAGCAACCACCAAATTAAAAAATGCTTATGCTAGAACTGGAAGAGAAATTAGTAGTCAGTAAGTATATTGAAATGGACAGAAGACTGGGCCCCATATCTGGGTTATAGGGCCTTGGAATTTCTCCGGAAATCTCTTGTGGGTCAGGAGTCTTTTGAGTACCTGAAAAATGGTCTACAGTCAATGCATGTATGCGTTTTCCATAGTATTTCCCATATTATGTTATCTCCCCATTGTAAGTGAGATGTCAATGTCAAATGTAACCTAGGGGGTAGCCAAAGACTTTAAAGGTGTGCTCCTCCCAAGGCTAAGGGCTGGACTCTACTAGAGGGTTCAGTCGCCAGGCTCCGGTAATAAAGGCTCTCAAAATTCTAATTATGTTGGCTGTCGTGTATTTTCTTGCCTGGGCTATCTCATATATAATTATTTCCCTCTCTCCCTCCTCCCCTTATTCTATAGATGAAAACTCTGAAACCAATAAAGGGAATATGACTTATCCAACATAACACTGTTAGAAAGTAGCAGAGCATGGGTTGGGGGGGAAAGACACAGTGTAGATAACAGTAAGGTGGTGAAGTAGAATGAATAGTGGATGTGGAGATAAGAGAACTGGGGTCTTACTCTAGCTCCAAAAACAGTAGTTGTAACATTAAGCAATTTACTTCCTCACTCTTAGCTTTGGTTTCTTCATTTATAGAACATGATTATAGTATTTGGGCTACTCATTTCACATGGTTATTGTGAGGGATATACTTTGAAAATCTTAATATGCTATATAAATATGAAGTTTTCTTGTACTTGTAGCAGGCATGTAGCAAGAGCGAGGTTGGACAATCTATATGCTGCATCCATAAAATGTTAAGAAACCTAGAGGAAGGTGCTGGGGAAAATATAAAGATTAAGAGTAGAAAGCAAGCAAGTAAGCAAGATTATAAAAGTTAAGAAAATGTGGAGATCCTGGAAATGTTAAGCAACTTAATTAAGACATCAAGTTCATGTAGGCAGTATATAGTACAATGCAAATTCTAGCCCAGTTTTTTAGTCTACAAATCTCATGTTCTCTTAAGGAAGGGCGGATATTAGGGGTAGAGGTGAACGTGGTTCATATTCTTAAAAGTTTCTTTGAGGAAAAATTATGAAAAGATTCTTTGCAACACAAAATTATAGTAAGTAGCAATAGACACAACAGAAATGACAAAGAAACAGAATTATAGATTTTGAGAAGTAGGAGGAACCCCAGAGGCCATCCAATACAGATTGGAGAAACCCAAATAGTCAAAGGGTCATCCAGCCTTTGCTTGAAGGTCTTCCATGAACAGGAATCTACCACCTCCTATGGCAGTCCCTTCCTTTTCTATATAGTCATTATTGGTAGGAAGATTCCCCCCCCCGACATTGAGCCTAAATTTGTATCATCCATTGTAAAATAATCATGATAGCTAAGGTTTATATACCCCTTTAAGGTTTGTAAACCTTTCATATGAATTATTTCATTTTACCTTCATGATGACCTAATGACATAGGTGCTCTTATTACCCCCATTTTACAGAGGAAGAAACTGAGGCTAATAGGTGAAATTACTTGCCCAGGGTCATACAAATCATTTAACCTGTCAGCCTCAGTTTTCTCATCTGTAAAATGGGGATGATAAGTGAATGAGATCAGATTTAAACTTAGGTTTTCCTGACTTTAGGTCAAATGCTTTATCCACTATGCTACCTTTCTTATTACACCAATATGAACTTGAATCTATCCTAGAGTAATAACAGACTGATCTTGAGGGGATCTACAGCCTATTGGACAGTAGGTCTGAGCTGTAGATGTTTTCTTGGGGGTCTTTCCCTACCAAGGTCTAGCTAGACTGAAGATGGGCAGACTCAATACTAAATTGCAGGAGAGGCAACATTCCCTGCTAGCCAAACTCTCTTCTGTACTATAAGATTTGACTCAGTTTTGGGATGACTCAGCTTTGGAATTGAGATAGCAGGATTAGTGAATGAATCTAACCCATTATATCTAGCCATTTTAAGACCATCCTTTACATCCACGCATTTAGGGCATCTTGTCTTCTGCCTTCTGTCTTTGCTATTCAGACCCTATATTTTCCTTCAATGTTTCCATATTTTATTTTAGGAATGATAGGGGGAGGGAAAAGGAAAGTGAATAAGTATTTAAATAGCATCTACTATGTGTCAGGCACTGCTAAGTGCTTTATAGATATTATCTCATTTTATCTTCATAACAACTCTTTGAGGGAGGTGTTATTATTCCCATTTTACAGTTGAGGAAATTGAGGCAGAGATTAAGTAATTTATCCAGAATCATACATTTAGTTAAATGTATTAGGCCAGATTTGAACTAAGATCTTGATTTTAACCCCAACACTATTCACTTTGCCACTAGCTGTCTCCAATAGTTAAATCAATAATTCCATTGCCACTAGAAAAAATGTGACAATCTTTCTGTGATGTTTTTGACCCAAACTCCCTTCCTCAATCTGGATTCCCTATTGCCTCTCTCTATCCAAATATAAGTTCCTTGAAGTCAGAGACTTAAGTACCTTGTTCATTACTTGGAATCTATGAGATGTTTAAGGATGCATTTTGATAAATTCACTCATTCATTCTCATTTTATGGACTAAGAAAAAAAGTACAGAGGACAGAAGTCATTCACTCAAGCTCAAGAAGGTAGTAAGTTTCTAAGGGGCCAAGGGATCTTCCTGTGATCCCTTGGAACCACCCACTCTTTTCTTCCCAGTCCATAATATTCTTATTTGCTTCTCGTGGGTCTTCGCCTCCAAAAGGGAAAGGGACATCCTATGTGTCAGCATGAGGCAGACCACAGACTCTACTTGTGTTTATTTGAGGTTTCCATTTCCCACTGATTCTCATTTCCCTGGCCTTCACACTTCCAGGTTCCCTGAGAATCTCTTTTTTCTGTCTGGCTTAGCAGGAGTATTAAGCAGGAATCCATGGGAAAGTACATAGTTCCATGCTACTGTGACAGACCTCCTAGAGTTAAGTTGGATGCTTGGTCAGGACACAGCCAACCTGGGGGATTGTCCTGGGGAAAATGATTTTCTTAGAGTCCCATGCTGAGTGCATGGAGTCCCAAGAAGCCAAGGGAAGTGGAGAACCATGACAAATAATTCAGTCCTTAAGGAGAGAATATCTCATGTCCAATTAATGCCAGATATTGGACAGCTTCATGTTTCTGCATGGACCTTAATCTAGGACCACGAGAGGCAGGAGGATGAGAACCTGGAAAAAGTACCTTTATTCTCATTTCTAGAACTTTTTTTTTTTTTTTTTTTTTTTGCTTTTTGCCAAGGCAATTGGGGTTAAGTGACTTGCCCAGGGTCACACAGCTAGGGAATGTTAAGTGTCTGAGACCAGATTTGAACTCAGGTCCTCCTGACTTCAGGGCTGGTGCTCTAACCACTGCGCCACCTAGCTGCCCCATTTCTAGAACTTTTTATGGTTTACATATGTCCTGGGAAGTATAGACCAAATCTCATTAACTCCATTTTACAGATAAGGAAGCTCAAACTCAGAAAGGAGAGAAGAATTATGCAGGGTTATAGTCATAGAAAAAGAGCCAGGACTTCTGCCTCTACTATTTTATACTACCCCAATGATGTCTTTGCCTCCAAGCTTCCAGCCTGGTCTTTTTACCTTTGTACTGTGTCTGAAGGATGTCAGAAATAATGCCCTCTTTCCTCTTCAAAGGGGATATTATATCTCATTGCTGTTTCTGTGACTTTCCACACTCTATACAATATTACACAAAGCACTAACCACCAACAAGGCCACCAAGAAATACAATTGAGGTAAATGACCTGGATTTCTTCTATTCTTGCCTCTATTGCTTATTACCTGAATGACCCTGGACAAGTCTCTTCAACTCTCTGAGTCTTAGCTTCCCCCTTTATAAAATGATGGTGCATGTGTATAGACAAGATAGTTTCTGAGTTCGTGTCCAGGTCTAAATTCTATGATTCTCTTTGCTTTGGTGATTTTTAGAGAACCTAAAGAATTTAGAGATTCAGAGTCATCACTGGTCTTGTATTATACCTAGTGTGAGGTAACCGTGGCTTTGTCCTAGGACAAAGATGTGGAGAGTGCTGAAAACTTTTGCATGTCCTTCAAAAAACAACCTGAATTTAGCATCTACTAAGCAAAAAATAACATATTAAAATACAAGGCTTCTCTACTATTATAAGATAATAGGATCATAAGTATAGCATTTGAAGGGATCTCAAGCTATTCAGTCTAACACTCTTATTGTGTTTTATTTTTCCAGAAAAGATTTACTGTAGGACTCTCCCATTTTATAGATGAGAAAATGGAGTCCTGAAGCTATACTCTGGGCAGGCCCCTCCTTGGACCAATCCTTACCTTTCCCCCTTAGTCACTACAACTGTGGTCTCTTTAAACAGTGGCTTCTCCATATCCAAGGTTCTCTAAAGCTCCTCTTCTCCAGCTTAATTGAGGAAATATTTTATGCTGCTCTGCCAGACTTCAGAATGGTTGATTTTGATTCAAACCTAACCTCTCCTGTCTATCTCATGGGGTTCCAGGGGACCTAGGTTCTCACTTTCTGATACTTACCTAGGATGAGCTTTCCAGAATGGAGATACAAAACTTTTGGAGACTGAGGCAGGCAAATAGCAAAACGGAAACAAATTTGCTTCCTAAGGAAGCTTTAAAAAATGACCCTGATGTACTTTTGGTGGAGTTATGAATTGATTTAACCGTTTTGAAGAGCAATTTGGAACTATACCTAAAGGGCTATAAAATTGTGCATATCCTTTGATCCAACAATACCACTACTAGGTCTATATCCTGAAGATTTCTCAGGAAAGAAAAAAGCACCTATCTGTACAAAAACATTTGTAGTAGCTCTTTTTATGGTAACTAAGAATTGGAAATCAAAGGTATGATCATCAATGGGGAATAGCTAAACAAGCTGTGTGATATGTGATTGTGATGGAATATTATTGTGCTATAAGAAATGATAAGCACAATGATTTCAGAAAAACCGAAAGACTTAGATGAACTGATACATAGTGAAGTAAAAACAGAACCAGGAGAATGTTGTACACAGTAATGGCAATATTGTTCAATAAAGAACTATGAATTACTTAGCTATTCATTTTGTTTGTTTGTTTGTTTGTTTGTTTTTTTGCTGAGGCAATTGAGGTTTTTTGACTTGCTCAGGGTCACACAGCTAGGGAATGTTAAGTGACTGAGGCCAAATTTGAACTCAGATCTTCCTGACTTCAGGGCTGATGTTCTATTCACTGTGACACCTAGCTGCCCCTACTTAGCTATTCTTAGCCATGTAATGATCCAATATATTCTCAAAGGACTAATGATGAAACTTATCCATCTCCAGAGAAAGAACTGATCTTGACTGAGTATAGACTAAAGCTACTTTCACTTTCTTTCTTTCTTTTTTCTTTCTTTCTTTCTTTTTCTTTCTTTCTTTCTTTTTCTTCCTTCCTTTCTTCCTTCCTTTCTTCCTTCCTTCCTTCCTTTCTTTCTTTCTTTCTTTCTTTCTTTCTTTCTTTCTTTCTTTCTT
>JAJPUD010003838.1:181762-200026 GCA_023553655.1 Myrmecobius fasciatus | reverse complement strand
TTCTTTCTTTCTTTCTTTCTTTCTTTCTTTCTTTCTTTCTTTCTTTCAAGTTTTCTAGTACAAAATGACTAATATGGACATGTTTTACATAATTGCACATATATAATTTATATCTGAGCACTTGCTGTGCCAGGGAGGGGTGGGGGAAGGAGGGTAGGATAGAATTTAGAACTCAAAACTTTAAATAAAAATGTTTAAAAAATTTAAAAATGAAACTGCATTGCCTGAAGTGACTATTTTCCTAGGGAATGTATTTGAGAACTCTCTCTTGAACTCTTCAGGGGAGAGACAGATTCATTTTCAATGGAGTTTGATCTGGCTCCTCCGATTCATTGGTGAGACCAATTACAGAGCATTTTGTACAGCAATTACTGGCATTAAAACCCTTCGGTTCCATCTGACAAATTTTAGTGGTAATTGAACAGAAGAAACTATAAAATGAGAGGCTGTCCAATTGAATTGGCCCACACATTGAACTGTAATTTCTAATGCCTCTGAAATGTCGGACACCTCTGGGATTTCCTTAGCAAAAGCTGAGTCTGGGGACAGACCTTGGCCTGAAGAATCTGCTTGGAGTGGGTTTGGCATCCCCACTTGAACTCTATTGTGGCCCCACCTTGTTCACTTTCTCAGCAGCAGCCTTATTGTATCTCACCCAGGGAGCTGATGTCCCATAATCTTTGTCTCCTCACTATGGGGCTTTCTTTGTGCCCAGAGTTCAAAGATCTTTGCAGCTATTTCACCCAATTGTTTTTCCAAGAAGCGTTCTAAGGATATTTGCTTTTGGTGACAGAATTTTTTGTTATGAGTTTGACTCTGGCTTTGTAGTGAAGGCTGAGATTTTTCTCCCCCCTTCTTCTGTTCATATTTGAATGAAAAAGGAGAGCAAATGGTACCTTCCTGTAGACATGCATGAAGTTGGGTATGGCTAGTAACTGGCAGAGATTGGATTAGTAAGATTAAGAGACAGGTAGAGGACTCTTAAAACTTTGCACAAGAGAGATGATCCTGATGGTATTACACGATTAGAGAATTCTAGAGCTTAATTTCTGCTTTGCCACTAACAATGGATTTTGGAGGTAAAGAGAGTCAAGAACAATGTAGAGATAGATACAGGGAGAAGCATACACACACACACACACACATGCACACACACACAAATACAAAGAAATACAAAGACAGAAAAATATACACAGAGTTAGAGACAGAAAGAGAGAGAGAGAAGGAGGAGGAGAACAAAGAGAAAGGGGGAGGATGGAAGAGAGAGAGAAAGGAGGAGGGGAAGAAAGAAGACAGAGAGATAGAGAGAGAGAGAAGAAGAAAAAGGAGGAGGAAGAAGAGAAGAAGGAAAAGAAAGAGAAAGAGGAGGAGGGAGGAAGAGAGAGGGAGAGATGAGAAGGGGGAAGGGAATAGGGAGAGGTTGGAGAGACACACAGAGAAGAAAATCACAGAAATACATCATTCTGTTAGGTTGGCAAAAGAGAAAACTTCAATTTAATTCAACATTTTAAAAATTTCCTTCTAAACTCCAGGTACTAGTACAGCATGAAACAGTCCCTACTTCCAGGGAGCTAACATGCTACTGAGGAAAAGAACATGTAACATATAACATATAATATTATTCTATATACACTTTGATACAAAATATGTATAAATTAATTTCTGGGGAGAAGCACAAGAAAAGGATTTATGCTGAATGAGGGAATCTGCCAGAAGAGAAATTTCCTCATATTTGGAAGTGCTCTGGGGAATTAGCATATTCATCTTTGGGACTGTTTGCTCATTTGGTGTTTTTGCTTTATTTCCTTTCCTTTTATACTTTTCTTTGTAACATCATGATTTTTATACTTGCAAGGGGGAAATTGATCTCAGTGTCCTGGGGAATCCGAGGCAAATATTTTCCCAGGTTTCCTGAGTGGGGCTACAAGTCAGAAAAGTGAGAAAAATCACCTGCAGGGCACGATGGCCCTTCTTCTTCCTTTTTTTTTTTTTTTGCTTTTTGCTGAGGCAATTGAGGTTAAGTGACTTGCCCAAGGTCACACAGCTAGGAAGTGTCTGAGACCAGATTTGAACTCAGGTCCTCCTGACTTCAGGGCTGGTGCTCTAACCACTGTGCCACCTAGCTGCCCCACGATGGCCCTTCTTAATCATCAAACATGCATTTATTAACCATCTATTATAGGTTAGGCACTCTTTCAAAACTAATGAAGAAGAAAACCTCAGGGAGGATGGGAGTTGGCCCTTCTTCCTGCCCAGGGTATGCATCCAAAGCTTTATTTCTCCCTCATCTAGAAGTTGGAAGGAGCAGTTGTTTGGCATTGAGGGTTCCGCACTGTAACTGGAATCTGGAGGATCTCAGGATCAAAAATTGAGAGCTAGAAGGGGCCCTAGAAGTTATTGAATCTAACCCCCTCATTTACAGATAAGAAAACTGAGTTGGAGAGAGGTTAAGTAACTTGGCCAGAATTACATAGCTCCTAAGTATCTGGGACAGGTTGTTAGTGGAAGAGGTAGGATTTGAATCCAAGTCCTCTCATTCTAGATTCAGCACCCTTTCCACTCCAGATCCCTAACATCTCCAAGATCCAACACAAAACCCTCTGTTTGGTGTTCAAAGCCCTTCATAATCTCACCTCCTCCTACCTTTCCAGTTTTCTTACTTCCCTATAAATAACTTTGAACCCTTCCAGGATAACTCGGGGTTTTCACTAGATTTCTTTCTTAAGGATCACATCTTAAATCAAGATCAATCTGATTCTCATTGGCCACCTATTGGTTCTAGACCAAGCCCCATTTGGCCATTGTTTGGGTCCAGATTGCCCATATTGAATGTAAATAGTAGTCATTTCTGCTTGAGTTATTTCTGAAGGTCTTCACCTTTCAGATCCATCAATTGATTGATATTTTTTTGGACTAAATGAAAGAGGAGATTCTTTGCCTCAACTGCTACCTCAATTGCTAATCACCCAATCAAACTGAGGCCTATTGAAGACCTAGGCTTAAAAAGGCCGTCTCCCATGGCATCCAGGGCCTCTGCAGATTTCTTGATCTATATCTGGCCACTGGACCTAGATGGCTCTGGAGGGAAAATGAGGCAGATGACCTTCACAGCCCTCCCTCACTTAAATCCTATTCACTTGCATGTCATGGCATCACCTCCCTGATGTCATAGTCCTATTTCAGAACAAAGGATAAAACAACAACTTCTTCTATACAGTAATACTGACTTCCTGATTGTTCTATGAACAAGGCACTCTGTATGTCCACTCTGGACATTTTCCTTGCCTGTCCCTCCTGCCTGGAATGCTCTTTTTTCCTTTGCTGTGATTATTGACTTCCCTGACTTTCTTTAAGTTCCATTCCATTCCAAATCCATCTTTTCCAGGAAGCCTTTTCCAACCTTTCTTAATTCTAGTACCTGCCCTCTGTTAATTATTTCCTATTTATCCTGCATATACTTTGCTTGTACATATTCGTTTTCTCCATGAATCCTTCAGTAAATTATAAGATTCTGACTTTAATATCCTCAGCTCTAAGCACAGTGCCTGGCACCTAGTAGACCCTTAAGCATGTTTATTAACTGACTGATTGACTATAATACCAGACCTGGGTTGATCATTCAATTAGATGACAGTGATTAAAACATATCCTTATGCCTCTAAGTCTCAGTTTCTTCTATAAAATGGGACTGATGATGCTTCAAAGACTTATGATGAGGTAAGTACTTAAACAAATCTGACCTTATTCTATGACCTTTTCCTCTGGACTTCAGCATTGGAAATGGTACCTCCTCCCAATCTAAAAGCAGATATTGCATAGAGACAATGTCTTTGATTTACTTTCTTGTGCTTTAAGGAAATTTGGGAAGAGGAGAAAAGTTTATTTTAACTCTCTTTTAGTTTGTAAAACTCCATGCATGTCTAGCTTCAATGAATCTTATTAAAAATGAAGATTTTCCCTTTCTTTGCTTCTTTCACCCTAAGTAGAGTGGGCTATTTCTGCCTATATGGGGATAGACCTAGAGCTCAGCAAGGTTTCTATTTTGTTTGGCTGTAACTGCAGGGTGTTGAATGCAATTCTATCTAGGAAATAGAGAGAAAAAAATGACTTCTTTTATTTTTTCAAATAGAGGCTATCTATCTTCCTGAGGCTATCAGAAAGCAAAAATTCCATCTCTTTTTCATGTAAATACATTAGACCAATTGGATTTTTCAGTGAATAGGGCCAACAGATTTTAATTTACACTTTTGCAATCTAGTGGGACAAACATGAGCATTAGACTGTGGTGGCCATGTCAGTTGATCAGAATTCCTGAAGGAGGGGATCTATTCTGGCCCAGATGGATAATACTTACTTGCCTAGTGGTTTGCCCTCTGTCCCCGTCCAGTAGTCTTACTGAGACTTTATGAATAATTTTTAAACACAGCATTAATTTTAGGAAAGTGGAAATTATGAACAAAATAAAAGCCATTGCCTTTCTTGGTACCTTTGTATAATCTGTCACCTCCCTCCCTCCCCATCTTTTCATTTTAGAAATCTAACTTCCTTCAGATTTCAGCTCATCTACTTCCTTCTTTATGAGGTCTTTCCTGATCCCCCAATTGCTAGTGTTCCCCTTCTTTTTAGTAGTATTTTATTTTTTCCAATTATATGTAAAAAGAAATGTTAACATTCATTTAAAAAGAATTTTGAATTCCATATTTTTTCCTTCCTTCCCTTCCTTATTTCCTCATTCCCTAAAATAGCAAATAATTTGATATAGATTAAATATGTGTAGTCATGTAAAATATATTTCCATATTAGTTGTATTGTAAAAGAAGAAACAGACAACAAATAAAGAAAATGCAAAAAGTATGCTTTGATCTGCATTCAGATTCCATCAGTTCTTTCTATGGAGGTGGATAGCATTTTCCATTGCTTCCAACTGCAATCCAATCCATTTGGAATTGGATTGGATCATTGTATTGCTCAGAATAGCTAAATCATTCATAGGTGATCATTGTACAATGTTGTTGTTATTGTCTGTATATAATATTCTCCTGATTCTTCTCACTTCACTTTGCATCAGTTTTGTAAATCTTTCCAAGTTTTTCTGAAATACAATGAAGGTTCCATCCTCATCTTAAAACATACCCTATTTATTTTTCAAGTCATACCAAGCATTTATTGAGAACTTACTATGGCCTAAACACTGAGGATAAAAAAGAGGCAAAAACTAGCTTTCTCCCTCAAGGACCTTACAATCTGATAGAGACAATATATTCATGTCTATGTACATATAAGATAAATACAAGGTAAGCTAGAGGAAATCTCAGAGGAAAGACACTAGCATTGACGGTCATCTGGAAAGCTTGGAGAACATGGAATTTCACTGAGGCTTGAAGGAAACCAGGAAGTAGGAATGGAAGATAGCCAGTCAGTGAAAAGTCAGGGTGTCAGAAGATGGAGTATTATATGTGAGGGGTAGCAAGAATATATACATTTTATTTACATGAGTACATGTTTCTCACATAGTATTTTGCACAGTTTCTTGCCTATAATAGAGGCTTAATAAATGGTTGAGAAAGGTCTAAAGTCTTTTTCAGCTAGGCTGAAAATTAGGCTATGTAAAGGAGAGAGCAAAAATGCTTCCAGAAACCCTGTGCTCTTAGGGAAAGACGTAGGAGTCAGAGTGTTTTCATCCCAGCTGATTCCTGTGTCTACCTGGGAGAGAGGAAAATCTGTGGGGGCTTTGGATGATTCCATTTGGAGCCTCATAAAGCAGAAATAAATCTGGGGCTTTGCCAGTATCAAGCTTGGGAGTTCTGACTTTGGATCCATACCTCTAGTTTGGGTTTTGGCCTGGATAGGCATTTGCTCATGTTTTTGGGGATGGTAGAAAAGATAGATAGGATACATTACCAACAAAGTTCAGCAGCAAGAGATACAAAAAGAAATTCCATTCCAAATAACAGATGATAGGATAAAATATTTGGGAATCTATCTGCCAAGGAAAAGTCAGAAACTATACGAACTAAACTACAAAACACTTTCCACACAAATAAGATCAGACCTAATCAATTGGAAAAACATTAAGTGCTCATGGGTAGGCTGAGCGAATATAATAAAGATGACAATACTACCCAAACTAATTTACTTATTTAGTGCCATACCAATCAAACTCCCAAGAAATTATTTTACAGATCTAGAAAAAATAGTAGCAAAGTTCATTTGGAAGAACAAAAGGTCAAGAATTTCAAGGGAATTAATGAAAAAGAAGGCAGATGAAGGTGGCCTTGCTGTACCAGATCTAAAACTAAATTATAAAGAAGTGGTCATCAAAACCATTTGGTACTGGCTGAGAAATAAAGCAGTCGATCAGTGGCATAAGATAGGATATCAGGACAATCTAGGCAATAACCTTAACAATTTAGTGTTTGATAAACCCAAAGACCCCAGCTTTTGGGATAAGTACTCACTATTCAGCAAAAACTGCTTGGAAAATTGGAAACTAGTATGGAAGAAATTAGGGCTTGACCCACACCTAACACAACATACCAAGATAAGATCTAAATGGGTTCATGATCTAGATAAAAAGAGTGATATTGTAAGCAAATTAGAGGAACTTAGTATAGTTTACCTCTCAGACCTGTGGAGATGGAATAAATTTATGTCCAAAGAAGATCTGGAACTCTTAATTGAACACCAGATAGATAATTTTGATTATATTAAGTTAAAATTTTCTGTACAAATAAAACTAATGCAGACAAGATTAGGAGGGAAGCATCAAACTGGGAAATCATCTTTACATTTAATGGTTCTGATAAAGGCCTCATTTCTAAAATATATAGAGAATTGTCTCATATTTATAAGAATTCAAGCCACTCTTCAATAGATAAGTGGTCAAGGGATATGAACAGACAATTTTCAGATGATGAAATTAAAACCATCTCTAGTCATATGAAAAGTTGCTCCAAATCACTATTGATCAGAGAAATGCAAATTAGGACAACTCTGAGGTACCACTACACACCTGTCAGATTGGCTAAAATGACAGGAAAAGATAACGATGAATGTTGGAGGGGATGTGGGAAAACTGGGACACTAATACATTGTTGGTGGAACTGTGAACGGATCCAACCATTCTGGAGAGCAATTTGGAGCTATGCTCAAAAAGTTATCAAACTGTGCCTACCCTTTGACCCAGCAGTGTTTCTATTGGGCTTATATCCCAAAGAGATCTTAGAGGAGGGAAAGGGACCCACATGTGCAAGAATGTTTGTGGCAGCCCTTTTTGTAGTGGCTAGAAACTGGAAACTGAAAGGATGCCCATCAATTGGAGAGTGGCTGAATAAATTATGGTATATGAATGTTATGGAATATTATTGCTCTGTAAGAAACGACCAGCAGGACGATTTCAGAGAGGCCTGGAGAGACTTGCATGAACTGATGCTGAGTGAAACGAGCAGAACCAGGAGATCATTATACACGGCAACAACAATATTACATGATGATCAATTCTGATGGACATGGCTCTCTGCAGCAAAGAATTGTCTCAAACCAGTTCCAATTGTTCAGTGAAGAAAACTATATACCCAGAGAGAGGGATATGAAATATGGACCACAATATAACATTTTCATGATCTCTATTGATGTTTGCTTGCATTGTGTTTCCTTTCTCTGATATTTTTTTTCTTGTAGATAGGATTTTTCTTGCACAACTTGTCAAATATTTCAACATTATTAACATGTAGTGGACTTCCTGCCATCTAGGGGAGGGAAGGGGGCTGGGGGTAAAATTTGTAACGGAAAGCTTTGTAAAGATCAATGCTGAGGAACTACCCATACATATGTTATACAAATAAAAAGCTTTAATAAAAAAGATAGATAGGGATAAAAATGAGGGTGTGCAGATTATAAGGGCACAATGGCAGCATACTACTTTAGAATGGCAGCTTAAGAAAGGTAAGACTGGTCCCATGTATTAATCTTGTTTCTCAAAAATCCATTTAACAAAGATTCTCTGAACAATTTCTATTAGACAGGAGACAGTTGTAACAGAGTTAAGATTATAGGAACTCGTCTGGGATTTTAGGAGCAAGGTGTAAGTGCTTGGGAATAGGATTAGGATTGGGATACTTGGGAAGAGGGTTGAGAATTCAGGGGTATGGATAGTATACAAATGTTAAGACTGAATTCAGGGATAGGAATGGTATACACACAGGTAGGGAAGGAGATTTATAGGGGATAGGATTGGGGATTCAGGATCAGGTGACATTCAAAATCATGAATATGGGTACAAGGTTGGGGATTCAGGAACAAGTCTGGGGTATAAGTGGAATCCATAGCAACCAAGGTTGGAATTTATATCAGTTGCCAAAGACCTTTCTTATAGCGTTTTATTTTTATTTTTTAAAATTAAAGCTGTTTATTTTCAAAACATATGCATAGATGATTTTTACCATTCATTTTTGCAAAATCTTGTGTTTCAAATTTTTCTCTCTACTTCTTCCCCCAGACAACAAGTAATCCAATATGTTAAACATGTGCAATTCTTCTATACATATTTCCACAATTATCATGGTGCACAAGAAAAATCAGATCAAAATAAAAAAATGAAAAAGAAAACAAAATGCAATCAAACAACAACAAAAAAAAGGTGGGGAAAAAAATAAACAAACTATGTTGTGATCCACATTCAGTCTTGATAGTGCTCTTTTGGGATGCAGATGGATTTCTCCATCACAAGTCTTTCTCTTGGATTTAGCCTGAATCACCTCATTGTTGAAAGGAGCCAAGTCCATCAGAATTGATCATCACATAATCTTGTTGTTGCTGTGTACAATGTTCTCTTGGTTTTACTACTTCACTTAGCATCAGTTCATGTAAGTTTCTCCAGGCCTCTCTGAAATCATTCTGTGTAGCTTTGAATAGTACTAATTGACTGTCCTAACTGGGACTGCCTGCAGTTAAATACCTGCTACAATCTTTGAGCCTCACCCATGTCCATGCCCATGCCCATGCCTGTACTCATGCTTACCTAAATGGTGGCTTTGCTTTGATCCCTGGCAGAAAAGGGGTATTTAAAGCTGAACATAAAGTCAAAATTCAATCCCTTTGGCTCTTAATCTCAAATAACAGAAGGAAAAGAATGACATATAATAATAAAAATAGGAGAATAAAAAATCAGTCAATGTATGGGATTCATTCTTAGAATTGATAGTACAGTAGACAATGAGGGGAAGCAGATGGGCTCCCCAAAAAGGCCCAGAATGGACAAAAGAAAATAAAGAACAAGTAAATTAGTGAAGCTCTCAAGAGAAGCTTTTCTGGGATGACAAGAATGATCATGACAGAAAGAGACAATGAATACATTGATCAAAGACAGTTCCAAAAGACTCATGACAGAAAATGCTATCCATATCAGAGAAAGAACTATGGAATCTGAATGCAGCTCAAAGCACACCATTTTCACTTTTCTTTGTTTTTTTGTTTTTTGTGGCTTTTCCCTTTTCTGTTTCTTCTTTCACAACATGACTAATGTGGAAAATGTTTAGCATGATTACACATGTATAACCTATATCAGATTTCTTGCCATCTTGGGGAAGGGAGAGGTAATGAAAGGAGGGAGAAAAAATTTGCTCAAAATCTTATAAAATGGATATTGAAAACTATCTTTACATGTAATCAGAAAAAAATAAAATGCTATTTACTAAAAAAGACAATATTAGAGGAAAAAGAAAAAGATGTTTATATTTCACCTTTTTTTCTATTTATCTCAGAGATCATTGAAATTAAAGTCCAGAGATTAAAATTAGAATTAATTAGATTCTGAATTAGAATGCTGGCTTTGCAAAGTGAATTTGGTTAATCTTTGCCACTGACTACTAGTGAATTTTGGACAAGTTATTCCCCCACTATGGATCTAAGTTTCTTCACCTGTAAAATTAGGGGGTTGGAGTAAAACTAGGGGAACAATGCATAAATTAACAATAACATTGTAAAGACAAGCAACTTTGAAAGACTTAAGAACTCTGATCAACTTAATGACCTCTCATGATTCCATAAAACTCATGATGAAGCACATTACTTGCCTTCTTCAGAGAGGTAATGGGCTCAGTGTACAGACTGAAACATATTTTTTGGAGATGGCCAATGTAGGAATTTATTTTGCTTAATTATGCATAGTCGATACAAAGGTTTTGTTTTTTCTTTTTTAAAGAGTGGTGGAAGATAACAAGGGAGAAAAAAGAGATTTTTAGTCATTGAAAAAAAGATGAAAACTAGGGTAATCTATAAGGCATCTTTACCTCCAAGTACTATGATCCTGTGGATTCTGTGAAGTAGATAGTCTAAGTAGTATGGTGTTCATTTTACAGATGAAGGGCTTTGAGAATCAGATAAATTAAATGGAGTGGGTAAGGGACATTAATCAGAAGACTACAGGATGCAAGGGGCAAGTAACAGAAACAATGAGTTGTAAGGAATTAAAGAAAATACAAAGAAGTACTTTTTATTTCTTTGGGAGAACTGGTAATGTTCAGTCAGTTTCTGGATGGAATTCTAAAAACACTAGCTATTGGCTGACTGAAAAGTCTGTCACTCAGGAGGTGGTCTTTAAAAAAAAGTAGGATCCTCTCCAATGCAGATATCCATGAACTTGTTAAAAAAAATTGGTAATTGATAATATTTTGATACAATTTAAAAAAATGTTTTGATAATATTTTGATAAAATATTTCAATGACTATTTCAATAATATTAGGGTTTTTTGCATTCCTATGTGTTTACTCTGTGCAGTTAAAACATGATCCTAAGCAGGGGTTCATTGGTTTCATGAGACTGCCAAAGGAATTCAGTCCACAAAGCAAATGAAGAACCCCCTCTTCAAGAAGACCATTCATTTATTCATTCTGTTAATATAGAAAATAACTAGTTATAGAGGAAGAACTTAACACTTGAAAGAAAAGATTTCTTTGTCTTTTCCTTGCTTGTCTTTTAGAATTCAGTTGAGGATTGTGGCAAGAAGCATCATTTTCTTCCTTCCACCATTAACAATGGTATCTTTCAGCATAGCAACTCACAAACTATGTGAGAGAACTCAGGCCAAGAAAGTCCTCTTTCGGAGCAAATTGAACCAAGAATAAGCTCAGGAGGCTCAGAAGTATAATATGCCTAGGAGACACATTATGCTCAGAGGGAGAAGCACAAGGAACCTATGAGAAGAAAAACATTAGATTATTGAGATGTGGGTTACCTTGGCCACATATGTGTGTCTCTCTAATTATTAACTCTCCCAATGCACCTATTGTTCCCACATACCCTGTGTATATTTGTAGGAAAGTACACCCTAAATTTATGATGGAGAAGTTTTATATCTACTACTCTTATTTGATTTCAGCAAATGCCTTTGCTTTGAACTAACTCTTCTGGCTGACTATCAAAAGTAAGCATACTAGTGGGGACTTATGAACTATAGTCTTAAAATGGAAGATCCACAGAGAATCATGAATCTGCTCTTAAAATACCCAAATTATGAGTGAGAATTGGGGATTGGGATAGGCTTAAGGTGGACACCACATAAGTAATTATGCATACAGCTAGTAAATGGAAGAGCCAAGATTCAGATCTGATTGTGCTGATCTCTCATTCAATACTGACTAAACCAAGCTTTCTTTATGCCATTATGCCAATGAATATGGAGACAGAGTTAGGGAAGGCTCATGAGAGGCTGAGATTAAGGTTGGAGATGGTGGGAAGATTGGGGGAAGATTAAACTAGCCCTTGTCTCTGGGAGCCACAGGTTCATACCTTTTATGGATCAACCTTCTTGTTGAGGAGAAACAGTATTCCCAGATTCTATTTCTGTTTGAACAAATAGTCCATGCTTCTCCCTCACTTCTTAGACCTCACTTCTCCCTTGGGTTTGCAAGGGCTACTCATTACCCATATAAACCCCAGGATGATAGTGGCCACCAGGCAGCAGGCAATAAGCTTCCAAACCCACTTGATAGTCTTTTAATAGATTGTAAAAGTTTGTCTTGGAATGGAGTGGCTGGCAAGAAGGAGCTGACATCAGCCAAGTCCTAACTAGGGACCTCTTTCCAGGTCAAACAAACTATCTTCTGAAACAGATCATGGTGAGAGTCCAATTCTATTTGTTGTCCAACTATTCAGTTAAGTGAGATTTAGAGAATGCCTAATTCTCTCTTCATAGCTCATCCCTGGCCCAGATCTATGTTTCTTGAAAAAAATCAGCGGCCTGAGTGAGAGACTCCTCTCTCCTCCCCAGGTTCCCTAGCCAAGCTTTGCTTGGCTTTGGGGCTATTGTAGTGCTTTTTCTTGACTCTCAAAAGGTACAAAATTATAGATTCAGAGCTATAAGATACCATGGGAACAATTTAGTTTGCCTCTCTTATTATAGAATGGAGGAAACTGAGTCCTAAAGAAGGAAATTAACTCACCCAGATAGTAAGTGGCAGAATTAGATTTTATAACCAGTTTTTTTTTTAATTCAATATTCAGTGCCATTTCTATTCTATTGCACAGCTTTCTGAGCTTGGTGCTTATAACTTGGATGCTAGGGAAAAGGACTTCTGTGGTCCAGTTTGACTTTTAGATCCATTGTGGAGGTGCAATATCAGGACTTTTGGATTATCTCTTTACCATGACTTTGCCATGGCAACCTTTGGCTCTCTCTATTCTACCCTCTGTCTTGTGCAGCCAGCCTTTTTCTGACCACCAGCCTATGTTATAATAAAAAAGAGGCTGGATTTTAATTTGTATAATGTTTTTGGGTTTTTTTTAAGAAAAGCCTAATTAGGAAGCCCGTTAAATGCCTGCAGTTCCAATATAATTCTATTAAATTCTCCCTGTAAAGTTAATGTTACAGACTTTTTAACAGATGTTTTAATTAGACATTGTTATTAAAGAGAATACTGTAGAAATTAAAGTCAGACCCTAAATGTGTTAACAAAGGCACTTTTCTGGAGCTGCTTAAATAGTAGCATCAGCCTGGCAAAGAGCTTTCAAAAGCAGGTCAAAGAAAAGGAAAAAAAAAAGTATAAATGGAAAGAAAAGCCTCTGACAAATCCAATTTACTCAGCAGAAGAGGTGGCATATATTTCCCTTCTACTTTCCCACACACTTGCTCACCTGTATGCCCTTTGGCTGGTACTTAAACTGATCTTGAAATGAGAAGACAATCAAATTTGGGCACGGTCCACTTAGGCACTCATCTTCCTTTTTGTTCATCATTGTACCTTTTGTATTATAATCATTTAAAAGAATCACAGAATTTAAAGTTGAAAAGGTCCCTAACCAATCAATAAACAAGACAAAAATGAAAAATTCCTGCCTTCAGAGAGCTTACATTTTACCTTAAAGATCATATGACTCAATCCTCCTCATTTTATAGGGTTGGAAACTGAGACCCAGAGACTAAATAATTTGCTCAAATCTTCACAGTAAGGCACTTACTAGCAAAAGCAAGATTCAAATCAAGGCCCTTTGACTCCAACTCCACCATCCTTTAATTTCCAACTAGACTGCAAACTTGTAGGTTCATAATTCTAGAGCTGGAAGGACCTCAAAAGGTATCTACTTCAACCCTTTCATTTTCAGAATGAGAAAAATGTAAGCAGATAGAATATATAAATGACTTTTCCAAGACAGATACTATGACCTTGTTTTTCAGATCACCTTAAACCATAGTAGATGCTTGTTCAATGTTTGTTGAATGAGAGTTTTTGTTGGCTGCTTAACACAGTGGGTGAGACATGCTACGGAGATCAGTATCATAAGCTCAAATTTCACATCAGTTTATATTTCTCATGGGCAGCTAGTTTTCCTGCTCATAAAGGGTTCATCTCTCTCATTCATACCTTCCTGAAAGTGTTTTAGTCAGCTTCTAGTCAGTATCACCGTGAAAGCAAAATTCAATTAAGCAGTTATTTATTAAACATTTGGGCTCAGAGAATCATAGATCTGGGAAGGACCTCAAAGGACCTACAGTCCAGTCCTTCCACTTTACAGACAAAGAAGTTGAAAGATTGCTCCAGATTGCATAGGGAGTAGGCAGCAAATTTGAATGTTGGTCTTCTTACTTCAAATCTGGTAGTATTCTCAATCCTGCTTTATTCTACTAAGAGCAAATACAAAAGAAATGCATTTAGTTAAGTCACAGTTTCTACCCTCCTATGGAACTCCTAGGCTAGTGGGCAGCTTTGACACACAAATAATTAGAAGGTAAAATAATCCATGGGCAGTTAGATGGCACAATGGATGGAGTGCCAGGATTGAAGTGGGAGAGACTCATCTTCTCTAGTTCAAATCTGGCCTGAGACATTTACTATCTGCATGACCCTGAACATCACTTAACCCTGTATAATAACCTCATCTGTAATATGAGCTAAAGAAGGAAATGGCAAATCACTCCAGTATCTTTGCCAAGAAATTTCAAATGGGATCATGAGGAATCAGAGAAGACTAAAAAACAATTGAACAAACAAAGCATAAAGGAGGGAGAGGAAATAAGCATTTTGATAGTATCTATACTATCTCATATAAATCTTACAATAATCCTGAGAGGTAGATTAATGTGGTAATCATCTTTTTGCAGTTAAGGTAATTGAAGCTGACAGAGGTTGTGACTTGCCCAGGATCACACAGTTGGGACGTATTTGAGGAATCATTTGAATTTTGTCAGTTTCCCTGACTTTAAGCTCAGCATACTATTCACTGTGCCACAAGCTGCCTCAGGAGCTGTGTGCTATGAGAAATCTGAAGGGGAAAAGACCATTACTAACTCTATGATCTGGGGGCTCAGATATTGAGAGATTTTAGACAGAGATCTGGTTTGATCTGTACCTCTGCCTCTGCAAGATGCAGTCAGGACTTAAACACCCTTCTTCCTCCTCTTTTACCATTTATGCATGACTAATTACCACAAAGTACAGTAATAATTACTCCTATCATTAAATACACAGCCAATTAACTTTGTTGTAAGCTTTATTTGATTACAATACTGAACTCTGTTAATATATGCTCAGTCTTAGTAATTTGTTGTCCATAAAGCATGATCGTTCACTCAAAACTTAAAGAAATTAGAAAGAAGAGAATGTTGGCCAGTAGAATGTCACCTTGGAGAAGATCATTGATTGGCAGACCATGTTTCCCTGGAGCTTTTCTCTGGCAAGTATAGAGTTAGGGGGTGGACTTGTGATTTCATTATTATAGGGCATTCCAGGATGAGCAAACTCCTTTTACCAACAAAAGTTGGTATCTTCTCAGCAATTCATAGAATCAGAGTTTTGCCTAGTACAGCAATTCTTAAACTTTTTGATCTTAGGACCCCTTTACACTCTTAGAAATTATTAAGAATCCCTCAAAGAGCTTTTGTTTATGTGGGTTATATCTACTGATGTTTATAGTGGTAGAAATTAAAATGGTTTAGTTTTATTATGAGAAGACTTTGGACTCCCAGGTCCCCAGACTCCACTTGGAGAATTGCTGGTCTAGTGAGCACTGAGAGGTTAACTAATTTCTCCAGGATCATATGACCAGTATGAATCAGAGGCAGAAAGTGAATCCAGGTTTTCCTGGCCCTAAAGCTGGCTACAGGAAGTGCCTCTCCATCAAACTCCCTGTCTGGTCTGCTCTTGAGTCTTCTCACCTAACTCTTAATAAATAAAAGTGGTTATTGATGGGAATAGCCTGGGCTTGAAGGACTTCTTTGAGGGAACAGACCATTCATGACAAAATCAGTAGCCTAGGGGCTATCTGCCTATCTCAATCCCATTTGTTCTTGGATTTTTGCCTGTCCCCTCCAGGTTTGTGCTCTTCCATGAAACTTTTTTTTCTCCAGAAAATATTAATCCTCAGTCTCAGCTTTCTGAACTCCTTTGCCACACCCCACAGTCTAACACTTAATCAAAAACAGTCATAACGTTGCTTCCTAATTCTAAGAATGTGAGTCTTTGCTCTCCATCAGGAGAGTGTAAGAATCTTGAGGGTGAAAGAACCACTTCTATCCTTCCCCATGGTATCTATCTAGCACCAGAACAGTACCTTCTTGCTTGACTAGTTCATACATGCTCAGATGAGCTCTTCTCCAAGTCTCATTTCTGAAAGTCCCATTGGTCTGGAGGAACCTCAGCTTTCCCTGTGCTGCCGATGATGCCTTTAAGACCACCAAGACCAAGAACTTGGGTTAAGTTACAAGTGAGCCTTATCTTGGGGTGACTAACAGAGACAATGAGTACCCCAAGCAACATCCTCTAAGGATCAATTTCCTTGTCCATTTTCCAAGACTGATGGGCTGGTATTATTTCTATCCTGTGACCCAGATATTTCTGCCACAAGCTCTTCAAAAAGCTGGAAATAAATTTTAAAGAGGAATATGGCATAAAGAGAGAAGCCATGTAGTGGGTCTCAGCTGTGAGGTCACCAACATACCAAGGTGGCACTGTAGCCTCATTTTTAAAAGTTGCTTGTTATTTTATAATAGATGGATCTGACATTTTAATTTCTTCCTCCTCCCTCTCCATTGAATGGATGTTAGTATCAAATAGAGGAATTACAAAACAGACAGCAGGAAAAAAAGAGTCAGGGGGAGATCCTAGAAAGGAAAAGGATAGATTTAATAGTACTGGTCCCAGATCTCAGGGGCTCAGCATCAGATGCCCATTCCATTGAACTATAGATCCTAAATTGTTTAGGAATAGGTTGAGCTCAAAGAATATGATATGATGAGTTCATTTGGGAAGAGGTATCATGGAAGAGTGGAAATATACCTGAATTTGGAATTATAGAGCATGGGTTTAGAATTCTGCTCTGTAAATTGCTATGACTCTGGGCAAGTCAACCTCTCTGGGATTCAGTTTTTATCATCTGTAAAATGAAGAGTTTGGAGTTAGATAATCATTGAAGTTCCTTCCTATGTTTAAATCTTATGCCTACCAAACATTGACCACTTAATTTTCCTGAGACTGTTTCTTTACTTGTAAAATGAAAGCATTAGAAGAAATGGCTTCCAAGGTCCCTTCAAGTTTTATATTTGTAATCTTGTGCTTTTGTAAGTTCTATCTGATTTGTGCTCACTGGCTAATTGAGAGTGTCCCTGACAACTCTCTAAAACTGATGCTTCGGGCTGCACTGGCTGAATGAGTTTCCACAGTGGGGGCCCTTGTTTTTTGTTGTTGTTTGTCCTTCATTCTTGAAGAGGACCATAGCATCAGGGAGGTGATAACCATGGCATGAATTGGATTTAAGTGAGGGAGAGTTGTGCAAGACCACCTGCATCACTTTCCCTTTCAGAGCCATGTGGATTCAGTGACCAGATATAAATCACAATCAACTCTGATGGACTTAGCTCTTTTCAACAATAAGGTGTTTCAGGCCAATTTCAATAGACTTGTAATGGAGAGAATTACCTGCATACAGAAAGAGGGCTGTTGGGGACTGAATGTGGATCATAACATAGTATTTTCATCTTTTTCATTGTTTCTTTGCTTTTTTTTTCTTTCTCATTTTTTTCTTTTTGATACTATTTTTCTTGTGCAGCATGATAAATGTGGAGATATGTATAGAAGAATCACACATGTTTAACATATATTGGATTACTTGCTGTCTAGGGGAGGGGGTGGAGTAAGGGAAGGAGAAAAATTTGGAACACAAGGTTTTTCAGGGATGAATATTGAACTAACTTTGCATATATTTTGAAAATAAAAAAAAACTATTATTTAATTTTAAAAAGGTATATATCATGACTGACTGGAGATAGCCTTGCATGAAATGGTAGACCATGGCCTTTTTAAGCTTCAATAGGTTTCAGTTTGACTGAGGCTGCATCCATTCAGTGATTAAGGCTAGGTAGCAATTGAGGCAAAGAATATTTTCTTTCACTTAGTCCAAAAAATCTAAATAAATAAATCTGGGAGGGGAAGAGCCTCGAGGTTTCTAACCAAAGCTCCTTATACTCATGAAATCACAGATCAGACATCATAGTCTGTTCCCTCCTCTTCCCTCTTCTCCAAAGACAGTGGAAAGAATTCAGGATCTAGAGTTAGGAAGCTTAAGTGGGACATTTATCAGTTGAATTCTTTTGTGACAAGGAAAATTACTTAATATTTTTGGCTTCCAGGTTTCTCATCTGTAAAATGGGAAGGAGAATTGTAAAGAAATAATGTTGTGAACCTTAAAGCACTTGAAATGTGAGTGTATCAGGGGCAGCTAGGTGGTGCAGTGGATAGAGCACCAGCCCTGAAGTCAGGAGGACCTGAGTTCAA
>JAJPUD010003838.1:134125-181752 GCA_023553655.1 Myrmecobius fasciatus | reverse complement strand
TCAGACACTCAACATTCCCTAGCTGTGTGACCCTGGGCAAGTCACTTAACCCCAATTGCCTCAGCAAAAAGAAAAAAAAAGTGAGTGTATCATGTTGTGCAGTGTGTATCTGGCATATCAGTTTTTCTCATAGTTTCTGGTCACATTTTGGTCCTTTTGCTGGAAGGCTGACTATACTTCTCCACAGTATTACTTCTCTGACATTATGTGCTATTTACTTCCTAATGTCATGTGATGAAAACAATTCTTCCTAATCATTCCTCTCCCCTGTCCCTGATACCAGCTGCTTCTCCTCAACTCTGACTCAGTAGTTACCTGAAGAGAGACAGACAACTTTGTCTTTCCCCCAGTAAAGACAACATTCCCTCCTCCATATAATCATGAGACAGCTAGGTTGTATAATGATTAGTACTGGGCTGCTTTTCAGGAAAACATGAGTTCAAATACAGCCTAGCTGTGTGAACCTGGGCAACTGCCTTAATTTCTGTCTGCCTCAGGTTCTTTATCTATAAAAAGGGAGTTATAATGGCATCTATCTTTCTGAATTGTTGTGAGGACCAAATGAGATATTTGTAACGTGTTTTTACAAAATGTAAAGTTCTATAAATGCTTATCATTTATTATTATTACTCTTAACAGAACCTCAGAAATACAAGGAACTTAGAGATCATTTGGTTCAACTCTTCATTTTCTAGAGGAGGAAAGTGAGGTTTGGAGAAAGAATAGCATCTTCCCAAAGTGACACATCTGGTTATCAGCAGAACCCAGACCAGCACCCAAGTGTCCTAATCCCCACCTCATGCCCTCCTGAATCACCTAAGACTGTCTTCTGTCTTCCCGCCAGCATTTCCCCTACTTGCTTCATAGGTGATGTAAAGGGGGTAGCAGGAGGAAATTAGTTTCAAATGTTTAGTTGTAAACCACAATTGAGTCAAATCTAGTAGAAAACTCTGTCTTTCCAAGGCAGACAAGAGGGGAAGGGAGAAAAAAATCTCCCAGACAATTGGCTAATTAACTGATGTAAAACTGACACAAAACAACAGAGATGGCAGCTCAATGAGAACCCAGTGTGGCAATTACCCTCAGAAGCCAGAGCTGTCCCAATTAAAAGTAATTCTGGGAGTGCTGCCATTAATTACAGAGGTGGGATTGCTGCAGACTGCAGAGGGTCCTTTTTTCTTTTCTTTTTCTTTTCTCTCTCTCTCTCTCTCTCTCTTTTACAACCCACATTCCTGATGTGTTCAGAAAATGCTAGCATTTGCAAATCGTTGGCTTATGATAAATGGAATGTCGAGAGTCAGCCCATAGGTTGGGGCCTGGCTAGATTTCGAGGAACCCTCCCAGCTTGCCTGCCTGCCTGCACAGCCCTGACCCTCCTTTCACACCCATTGATCACAAGCAGTGCCCATGACCAGCCCTCACAGACTCTCCAGGGGTGGGGGACATGCTTTTAGCACTGATTTCAGCCCAGAGTCACCTGAGACAACTGCGGGCTCCTTATCCATCTTGGACCCACAGGAGCACTCTTCTCACCTCTCTAAGCATCCCCTCCACCCCGACTCCAAACATGGGTTTCTGGAAGGGGGAATTCTCACAGTTTGGCTTAAACTCTCCGAGACTCATTTCCCTGCTGACAGCATCTTTTAAAATCAATAATAACCAAATTTTCCCACTGAGCCTGCAGGAGGCATCAACAAGCCACAAGAAGCTAATGGTGGGGGACCCAAGGATTCTCAAGCCAGTGATGATATAAGAGAGAGCCTAGAATAGACCTGTGGTCAGGACAGAGGACTGAACGGTAAACCAGGAAACCCAGTTTTTCCTGGATGCTTCTGGGCCCTGCCTATAAACTCAATCCAGACTGGGAAAGTACAGAAGAGCAAATGTAGTCCCCACTGTTATTCTGAGGACTAGTTATTGTAGTTGTCTTTTTCAAAACAACTGGGTGGTCTAACTGAATCTGGATTTATTTTGGCTCCAAACCCTTTGGTGGGTGAAATGGCTTCTTTGTGTGTGAGATAAATGCCCCAGCTCCTTTGGGCCTCTCCAAGGTAGTCGAGAATTGGTTTTGGCCCAGACGTCATTTTTCACTGATATAAGAAATTCCCTATATCAGTATAGACTGACCACTGGACCAAAACTTGTAGTCTTAATGTTGCCTGGGGCATTTAGAACTCAGCTTCACTTGTGTCAGACACAGAAACATGGCTATTCTTGATTTGAAGGCTGATCTCTGCTCACTAGGCTATACTGCCACTGGGGAGAGTGAGATATAAAAGGGGAAAATTAGAAGGAGGAACAGCAGCTATCATTTCTAGGACTTAGGAGACATTTTCATTATAACTAGATAGGCAGCAGAAATGTAAGAAAAGAAGACACATTACATGTTTAACCTATATTGGATTGCTTGCTGTCTTGGGGAGGGAGGAGGTGGGGAAGTAGAAAATTTTGGGACACAAGGTTTTGCAATGGTGAATGTTGAAAATTATTTTTGTGTATTTGGAAAAATAAAATACTATTAAAAATAAAATAAAAAGAAGATGCATTCCTTTTCCTACAATACCACCAAAATATTTCAGGAAGAGAATTTGGTTATTATTAATTTTACAAGATGTTGTCAGCAAGGAAGTGAGTCTCAGGAAGCTCAAAGCAAACTATGAGAATCCTGTTCACAGGTACTCATGTTTGAGAGGAGGAAATTCTAGTCTAGGGGTGATGGTGGAGAGAATGCTCCTGTGAGATTAAAGCTAGATAAAGATATTCAGTGATTTCAGCACTATAGGGAATGTCCCAGTGTGGGCATTCCCTCTAGCAACTGGTACCTGTCCATGACTTATTAGAGAACCCCTAAGTTGCTGCTTGAGGGGCACAGAGGTTAAATGATTGCCCATATAAGCGACTTGAATGATCTAATAAGTATCAGAGATGGTATTTGAACCCATATCTTTTCTGATCAGTCCATCTATCAGCTATGCCAAATTGCCCTCTAACATTAAGCTGGGATGGGCAGGAGTGAATAGGTTGTGATCCGTATGTTTAATGAATATAATGACAAGAACACAAACCCATTGGAGCACTCTAGTTTGCCTACCCATCCCCATCTCCTAGAAGAAGGTAAGCTCCTTGATGGAAGAGGCTATTTTGTTTTTCTTTTGTTTACTCAAGGTGCATGTTTTAGTAGAAAGAGTAAAGAAGGTTTGGGTTCAAATATGTCTCTGGTATTTTCTGTCTATGTAACGCTGGGAAAAATATTTAAACTCTGTTAACACCCCAGAGACAACTCTCTAAGACTAGAAATTGCAGAGAAAGTGCCAATCTTTATTGGCAGAGGGAATTTATTTCCCAAGAATTTTCTGTATCAATGAAATCATAAAACCACCACCACCACCACCATCACCGCCACCATGACTGGACTTACACATTTAGAGATATTTATATATATATATATCAGCTCTTTTTCCATGCTAAGAATTGAAAACAGAGGAGATGCTCATCAACTGAGGAATGACTGAATAAATTGTGGTATATGCTTGGTGATGCAGTATTATTATCCTATAAGAAATGAAAAATATGGCAAGAACTATGTAAATTGATGCAAAGTGAAGTGAAAAGCACTGGGAGCTTATTGTGCCAGTAGCAGCCAGTTATATTGATGATCAGTTGTGAAAGAATCGGCTACTGTGATCAATACAATGATCTCAGACAATTCTAAAGGACTCAGTATGAAAAAAATACTATTCATCTCCAGGGACAGAACTGATGAATTCTGAGGACAAATTAAAGTATCATTTTCTAACTTTGTTTTTTAGCTTTTTCCCCCCAAAAAATGACTAATATGGAAACATGTGCCTGACACATAGTAGACATTTAATGTTTATTGAATTGTATTTACTTCAAATCCCATCCTTTCCCCACTTTACCAAGCTCTCTCTCAGACATAGAAGTTGGAAAAATAATATTATTTCATATAAGACAATATAGTAGGAAGAGTTCTGGATTGGGAGGCAGGAGACTGGAATTTGGTGCAATTCAGCCCCTCAATCCCTGTGACATTTTGAGCAAGTCCCTTCTGGGTAGGCAGTCAACAGTCAATAAGTATGAAATATGAAACTTAGTATGTGTCAGGAATTATGCTAAATATTGAATATGCAAAGAAAGGCAAAAAACTCTCTCTAATGGGGCAAACAACATGAAACATCTATATGCAAGTAAGCCTTAATGGAATAAATTGGAGATAATCAACTAAGGGAAGGCACTGACAATCTCTGTACCTTTTTTGTCATATTTAAACATGCACAGGGTGGAAGTATTGAACACTGACTTCTGAGGTCCCTTTCAACTTGAATATTCTCTAAGATGATTCACTAATTGATTATTTTTAGGAAATAATTTGAAAATTCTCCCCTTTATGGATTTCCCTCATACACATATACTACATGTGTGTTTGTATATGTGCATAAAAGATACACACACATATATGTCTATATATGTACACATATACACACATATATATGATATGCATATTCCCTTTGAAAAACAAAACCAATTTCTATTTCAGATATGTTAGTTATTGCTCATTTTTGTTTCCAAGGAATCTTTTCTCTCAGGAACTCAAGGTACTTTATATAAACTTGGAAATTGTTTTAATTATATTGCACCTGCAAAATTTAATGACTGCCCCTCTGCACCTGAAAAACTGGTGCTTATGTACAATGGGGTATTTCCTGTCTGGAAACTGGGTAATTGCTTCCACAAACAGTAATTACATGCGCAGTTACCTGATCTGTGTATACACAAATACCCCTTTGTGTGTGCATAATTACCCAATTTGCATATGTAAAATTCCTCTTTGTGTACTCAAATATGAGTTGCAGCCCAGAGGACCCCAGGCAAACCCGCTGCCTCAGCCAAGGCAGCCTTCTCAGCCTTAGGGGTCTCAAATGCCACATCTGATCCAGACTTCTAGAGCCTGCAGGTCTTGGTTAGGTATCAAGGCAATTTGGGCTTCTCCTTGACTGAGCAAGTTAACTGGTATAAGGAAAAGGGAATTTGGCTTGGAATTCAGGAGACTTGGAACCATGGACTCACAGAAACTACTTGCAATTGGGGCTAAGGGTAAGACTGGCTTTAGTTAAATAACTGGTTTTGTTTTTGTTTTGTAATATAGTGTGCTGGAAACATCCTTGACCCGAGTCAGAATATCTAGACTGAAATTCTATCTCTGCCATTAGATCTGCAGGTCTCAGTTTCCTTCTCTGTGAAAGAGAGAACTGGGACTAGCATTCCTCCAAGGACTGCTTGACCACTTAGTGATGAATTTGCCCTATGACACCTGATTTCTCCAGACCTCAAGGTTTGAACTAAATGTTCTCTTCTAGCCAGGGAGAATCTCTCATCCAATTGTGGAAACATTGCTGTTATATGAAGAGATTCTTGGATATGAAGGGAGAAAAAATCCTAAAAATGTAAGTAAAGATTTAGAATGAATTATCTAGAAAAGGCAGAGTAAGAGCTAAGATAGCACTCACACAAGTCTTTGCTCCCCCATGCCTGAAATACTCTCCATCTTTATCTCTAAAAATCACTGATTTCCTTCTAATCTTAGATTGAACAATACCTTCTACAGGCAGTCATTCTGAGTCCTGCCAGTTGCTAGTGTCCTTCTTTTCAAGATTGCTTTTGAATTTTATATTTTTATTCATTTACATGCATGTTGCCTCCCACAGTAGAATGTAAGCTCCATTAGGACACATTGTTGCTTTTTCTTGATATCCCAGTACATAGTAATTACACAAATACTTGTGTGTTTGACTGATGCTAGTAGTTCCCATGTCTATAGTATGTTTTCCTCACATGAATACAGAGTTTTGGAGTTGTTTTAGAGTTAGAAAAAGGGAATTGAAGGGACTAAGGAATGAGGAAAAGCCTTAAACTCATAGAATCATAGCATTTTGATCTCAAAGGGAATTCAGGGATAACCTAGGCCAACCTCATTTTACAGATGAAGAAACTGAGGCACAAATTGGGACTTGCCCCAAGGTCACATTACAGATAGAAGAGTTAGAATGTGAATCTAGGTCTTTCCAATGAACTATATTGCCAAACATTCTCTCCCTCCCAAATACATTCAATTCATGGGTGATTCAAAGCCTGGGTGATTGTTTGAACTAACAATTTCAGAGCAGTAGCAGAGCAGCTGTGCAGTACCCTGGATTTGGACTTAGAAGAGTGGGGTTTGAAACCTCCTTCTGGGACCTACCTTAGAGTCTTCCACTTCTCTGAATTTTGGTTCCTTCATCTGAATAATGGGGGATTTGCTTCATGATTTCCAAAGTCCTTTCCACTCTAAATCTTTAATCCTCTGACTTGGTTGGGTTGTGGTGGAGAGAATGCTAAGGTGGCATAGAAATGTTTTGGAAGCACAGCCTTTCCTACAGAGAAAAAACTTCTTAGAAACCACCACTGGTCATGAAACTGAGTCACTGGGAAAACCATCGGGCACTTTGGCTCCACTGTTATTTTTCTTATATAAACTCTCTAAGACTCAGTTTCTCATGTATAAAATGAGGGGGTTGGAGTTAATCAGAGGTTATTAATCTTTTTTGTCATAGTCTTTTTTGATAGTCTGGTCAAGGTGAGTATTCTTTTTTCTTAAATGCATAAAATCAAATACATTGGATTACAAAAAGATTAAAGATTAATAATCTTTTGTAATTAGTAAAAGATTAGTAAAAAAATTAGTAATCTGAAGATTATTGAAAGCAAAGATGGCATTCCCTTCCCCCATATAAATTCACACACCTCCTGAAATCTATCTACAAACTCCTCATGTGGTCTCTGAGCCCCAAATTAACAACCTTTAGATTAGAAGATCTTAAGTTTCTTTCTTCCAGTTCTCAAAGCCAGAGCTTTTCACACTGGCTGAGTACCATAGGACTTGTGGGATATTTGAGGCATAACCAGTAGCAGTTTTGAGCCCATTTGATCCTTGCCCTGTTCTGGTCCCACACTCCCCATTGCTTCTCCTATCTTATCGTCTGAGAGGGCCTGGAAGGATGTGTTCTGCTATCATGCAGGTGCTGTCTTGATGGACACGTGTCTCATATGTCTCAGGCAGCTCTGATTGTCATTGTGTTGACAGAATCTCCTAGGAAAGCTCCTCCATGTTCTGAAGCCTCTTGACAATCTGTTCCCTGATGAATGGAGCCCCATTGTTTCACCAAGATGTACAATTAGGCATTTTAAGCAGTGGATGCGCCCACGTGGTGATTACTGCCTCTCCCGACTCATCCTGCCTCTTTGTCTATTTCTCTCTTAGCTGAACTGGGCATGGAGGGGGGCTCTTCCTGTGATTTGGGTCTCTTCTTCATGGCTCTCTGTCAAATTCTGCCTGAAGGGACCAATAGCTTTATTTACCTCTCAAGCTGGTTTTTAAAATAGCCTTTAACACAGCTGTGAATAGCACCATGATGGTAATTACCTTAGTGTAACAGAGAGTAAAGCAAGACTCCAATAAGCCTCTTAGAAATCATTTGTTGCCTAAGATTTCTGCATTTGGGATTGCCTGTGAATGGTGGAGGGCAGGGAAGAGGGAGGGGAATCTATTTGAAACCTCAGTGAAGCCTCCATTAAATATTTTCCTGGCAACTCCCTGCTCATCAAGCAACCAGTCTTCATTTCTTACTCAGTGACTCTGGGGCTATAGGAAATTACAGAAGAAAGTACTATTTTTGTGGTAGAAGACCACAGAGAGTATTGGCCTATGATTCGGGAGACTTGGCTTTAATCTTAGCTCTAATGTTGTCCATAGACAGCCCAATGCAATCTAATCCATCCCAAACTAACAAGCATGCTCAAGGCAACTAGGATACAAATACAACTCCCATTCCCAATGCCTCAATTTTATAATATCTCAAGGAGTCTACCTTTGATGAGTTAATACCCCTTTCTGGACCTTATTTTGGGTCATCAATTTAGGAACCTTTTAGGTTACTGGGTCCAATTCCCTCACTTAACTGAGAAGGGAACTAAGAGATGAATTGAAGGTATAGGGAGGGGGTTGTTTGGCAATATAGTTTATTTGAAAGATTCCAGACTTAAGACCTCTGATTCTAGACCCAACTGTACTATGTTGATTTCTCCATTTATAAAAGGATGTGGTCAAATTAGATAACATAATGGGGATTCCTTTTGTCTAGGATTGCAATAGATGGTTATTGAAGTCCATTCTAATTCAACTTAGGTGACTTAAGATTCTGCAATTAGATGGATTCTCAGATCCCTCCCAGTTCCAGTAATCTGTAAGACAACTTCTGAGACACCCTCACTGCTCTAGAAGAACCTAGAGCATAACAGAAGAAGCAGGGCACTTTACAAAGAAAATACAGAAAATTAGTTAGCATTTGTATGCTGCTTTAAGGATTGCAAAGCCCTTTCCATATGCTATCTCATTCAATCCTAATAACAGCTCTGATAGGGACATATTATTTTCAACCCTATTTTACAGATGAGAAAACTGAGGCAACTGGAGGTTTGCTTGCTCAGATGAGTTGCTAAGGATCATACAGCTAGTAGGTCTTTCTGACTGGGCCTTCAGCACATTATCTACAGCAACAGTTAGAAAGATTGGAGATGGGAGAGACTAGTATAGTATTGAGAGCTTTCTGGAGGAGGTGAGCCTGGAGCTGGACCCTGAAAGATAGAGAAGATATGGCAAAGGAAGAGAAGCTCAAAGGGCTTTCTAGGGGTCAGCCAAGAATGAATGTGGCATGTTCAACAATAATGGGAAAAAAATACTGGGTAGAGTTAGAGGACCTGGATCTGAATCTTTACTCCTTACTGTGTGTGTTTGTGTGTTTTGTGAATCTTCCTTCTCTGGGAATTTGGTTTTTTTTTAAATCTGTAAATTAAGGGGTGTATCTTTGGAACCTGAGGGTCCCTTCTGTCTATACATTATGATATTGAGAGATTCCTAGTATATTGGGAGCTTCAAGGAAATCTGATAATAGCTTCACTACGTCTTGATTTTCTTTCTTCAACTTTCTGCTATGGAATGGCTCCCATCATATCCAAGGCTATCTCCAGTGATCTTTAATCTATATCTTGTCACTGGACCCAGTTGGCTCTGGAGGAGAAAGTGGAGTGAGTGACCTTGCACAGCCCTTCCTCACTTAAATTCAATTCTCTTGCATGTTATGGCACCACTTCCTTGATATCATGCTTGTCTTCAAGTACGATGCATAAACAACAGTAATAGCTGTGGAATGACTTGTGTGGTCTGCAGAACCAGAACTAGCAGGTACTGCCAAAGGTTGTACCCCAGATGCTGTCAATCTCCTGCCTGCCCAATCCTTTGTTGAAAGGGATGCTGGCATTAGTTCAGATTTGGTCAAGAAAGTTACTTCCTCTGACATTCCTTCCATTTTCTGCTATTGGTTAGTTGCTTTTCAGTCATGTCATACTCTTTGGGATACTATCTGGAATTTTTTTGACAAAGATAGTGGAATACATTTTCTTCTTCATCTCAAAATGATTGAGGATGAGGAGAGATCAAAAAAGAGGGTTAGTTAAATAATTTACCCAGGATCACACAGCTAATAATATATGAAGACAGATTTGAACTTACAAAATTGATTCTTCCTGAGTCCTGGCACTCTACTATGCCATCTAGCTTCCCCTTTCCTTTTATGATATTACCTAGTTTTCTCCTGAAGGCAATTCATCTGTTGGCACCCTTTCTACAGCTGGCTCTTCTTTCCCTCCCACTCCCCTGATGCCCACAGGGCAGCAGAAGCAGTTGGTATGCTCACTGCTCCCTAATGCTGCTTTAAGGTACTCTAGCTACTAGCACTCACAACCGCTCCCTTCCATTCCCTCTGCTCTTTATTAGATCTTTGTTGTTGCCATCTTTGCACTTCCTGTCACTCTTATGGCTTCCCACTAAGTGTAGTACTCGGTTCCAAGATTTCTCCATCCCAACTTCTCCAATGACCATTGTCTCTTATCTACCTCAAGCTTGCACAGGAGTGACCATACCATATAAAATACCCCCACTCTACACCCAGCTAAACTACATCTATCCCAAGTGCTAAAATGTCTAGTTATGGTAGCCCTCTGATGATCAATCGGTCAATAAATATTCAGTCAGTCAATAAGCATTTAGTAAGTACCTGCTTTGTTCAAG
The DNA here is from genome assembly GCA_023553655.1 of Myrmecobius fasciatus. Lineage (NCBI taxonomy): Eukaryota > Metazoa > Chordata > Mammalia > Dasyuromorphia > Myrmecobiidae > Myrmecobius > Myrmecobius fasciatus. The sequence goes on along the minus strand of JAJPUD010003838.1, from coordinate 171,569 downwards.
GCACTGTGCAAAATTCTCAGGATACAAAAAGAAGTAAAAATCCCTTCCCTCAAGGAGCTTACAGTCTAATGGGGGAGAAAACATGAAAACAACTGTGTACCAATAAGTCAGAGAGAAGGATAAATTGGAAAAAATCAGTAGTAGAGTTATGGGGGATTGGAAAAGACTTCTTGAAGAAGGTGGAATTGTAGGTGGGACTTGAATGAGGTAAACTGGGAGGCAGAGATAGGAAAGAGAGAGTATTTTAGGACAGGGAACAGTAAAAACTCTTTGGAATTGGGAGATAGACAGGAACACCACTCTTGCAAGAGTGAAGGTAAGAACATAAAATACTTGTGTAGAGTTCAAAAAGGACTAGGTTTCCTTCTGTTCTTTCTCCATCCTACTCCCAACACCATCACTTCAATTTTCTCTTGGCACATGTCTCCCAAATTAAAAAATAAATACATTTTATTGATATCTTTTCAAATTAATTTTAAATTTTAAAATAAATTTAAAATTTAAAAACCTATATATTATACAATGTATTTTCTCTTCTCCTCTACACCAAAGAACCACCCTTATAACAATGAATAAAAAAAAAGAGTGGAGAAAAAAATTCTGCAAAACTAGGTAAAACCTACTGAACAGGTTTATTTCCTTCCCATGTTCCCCCCCCCCAAAATGGTTTTTTTTTTTAAAGAAAGAAAGGAAGACAGAGGGAAAGCTTCCTTTTGTGACCTTGGGAATCCTGGAAAGTCAGCTCAAGGATAGCTATCCGTGTCCTTTTCCTTACACAGACATTTATACCTGACAAAGCAAAGTCCTTCTGTCTGAATTTGCTTCTTCAATTACTTCACAGGAAATAGGAAACTTTACTGGGGAGTCTTAAGAAAAGAACCTTAAGTAGCCTTTTTTCCTTACCTCTTAGAACATTAGTGTTTGATTACATTATATATCTGGGTTTATTTAGTGCTATATAGCCTCATGTAGGGCAAAGATTCTCAAGTCCTGAATTCCATTTCTAGTTCTAGCATTCATTACCTATCTGATTCCGAACAAATCCCCTCTAACTCTCCAATTACTTATCCAGCAAATGGAGATAACTATACTTAGATCACTTCTTCTGGATACTTAGATCATTGTCCTGGAAGTGGAAGTAAACCTTAAAGCACTCCAGAAATGGGAGTTGTTATTAGCACCATGCTGGGAATAGTCCCTAGGTTCCCATCTCTTTCTTCCTCTGCTTCCTTTCTGGCTGTAAGGGAACTAAAGAGTATGTGCATTCAGCTGACTGTGGTAGGTCTGTGTGGTAAATTGGCCAGACTGTAAAGAATACCCAGCTTGGGGGTGGAGAAACTTTCTCATTTCACCTCAAGGAAGTACATGACAGCCACTTCTGCATCCTGTGAAAGGCTGGTAGGGAGCTTCACTTGTATGGGATTAATTGGAAATAACCAATAGAGAGAAAGCAGAAGGATTGTAGAAGGAGGGATTTTAGCTGGAACTTAAAGGAAGCTAAGGAAGTTGGAAGGCTAAGCTAGAAGAGAGAGCATTCCAGACATGGGGAATAGCCAGTGAAAACACTTAAGAGTTGGAGATAGACAGGAGTTGAGGTGAGGACAAGAAATCCTTGTGAAGAGTTAAGAAAAGGCGTCTTCCTTCTGTGGTGTCTCTCTCCCCAAATCCATACCTACATCTCAAGTTTTCGAGTCAAAGGATGCAGGTTCAAATTTCAGCTCTGCTACTTACTGCCTAGTAACTAATGCAACATGGGGCATGCTGTTGAATCTGAGCCTCAGTTTCCATCTCTGTAACATGTGTGGCTTGGATAAGATGCAATTTAAGGGCCCATTCAGCTGGAGATGCTGAATACCAAGAAAATTTTGAGAGGTCTTCCTTAGCTCCTTAGCTCCTTATCTCTTGATACGGCCAGGAACCTTATTCGCCTGCTCTAGGAACCCTAAGGGTCATTCTGGCCTTGGAGTGCTGGGAGCAGCAGAGACCTCCTGGCCAGTTCTGCTGAGTGGGCAGCTGCAGGTGTACAGGCCGGTTGGTGGTGTGACATGGATGATGAAGTGGCTGAGCTTGGCTCCTTGGGGTGATTTATGAGAAGTGGGCATGATCGTGCCATCTGGATCACAGGCTGTGCTTCAGAGAGGGCAGGTTGCTGGGGAATGGGCAGTATGGAAGGACATTCTGACCGGCTGAGGCAGAGAGGGCAGAGAAGGCTGAAGAGGAGGCAGCAGAAGTGGAGACGCTGCATGAATTTCATCACAGAGCAGCCCTGGGTAACAGGATACCCACACAGGTGAGGGCTGCCTCCATCAGGCCTGCTGACGTCCACATGGGCCCAGGTTGGGGATGTGCTGACCTTGGGAGCAGAACAGCAGCACTAAAACAGGCATCCTGGCAAAACAATCCAGACAATCACAGATTGTTGATTGAGTCAGATCATCTGGGTTTGAAATCTGCTTTCTCTCTATTGGTTATTTCCAATTAATCCCATACAAGTGAAGCTCCCTACCATTTGCTACATATTGACCTTGGACACATATTTTAGGGCTCATTTTCTTCCTTTTTAAAACACGGAATTTAGACTAGATGATCTGAAAGATCTCTTCTGGATCTAAGCTGTAATTAACACCCAAATAAGCATTTTTTTCCTGATGTCATCTGTCCATCCAGGTCCCCTGCCTTTAAAATTCTTTGGTTTTTTGAGATCATCTAATACCCTTTTCCTCCCAGCCCAGACCTTTCTCCCACCAGCCCTGAGCCCTAAACTTGATCTTCTCAAGAACGTTCTCCTTATGTTCTCTCATAGAATTTTCCTTGTGTTCTCCCATAGCATGTTCTCCCTATGTTTTCCCATAAAATGTTCCCTTTGCTCTCCCCTAGAATGAAAGAATTCTGCATCTGTAGGCAGGAGAAATGGATTCTCCTACCTGCAAATGATTAGCTGTGTGATTCTGAGCCAAGTACTTCCTCAATGAGTCTACATTACCTTGTCTTATTCTACTTCTTTCACAAGATTGCTCTAGGTAAAGTGAGTAGCAAGCTTCACCAGTGCTATATGAATACCATTTGTTATTGCTATCAATAATGGTTCAGTATGAAGAAGGTCCTCAGGCTCTGTGGACATGGGGGCTCTTGATTTCTTTTCTTCACTTCCCATAAAGGGAAAAATCTGGATAGGTCAAAGAAGGGATTCTTGTTCAGATATGGATGGCTTGGCCACCATACTTTGAAATTCCTCTAGAATCTGAGATTCTAGAGTATCTTATAATGCGCTCATCCACCCTGCTTTTCTGGAAATCTGTAGTCTTCCTCTTACCCTTTCTATCTCCCTTCTCTCCATTCCTAATGTCCAAAGTCCCCAGTTTTCTTCCCACTTGCTTTAAAGTCTGTCCTTCATGTCTGGAATATACCATCTTCTCATCTGTATCTCTTAGAATTCCTAGCTTTCTTCAAAACTTGCCTCAAACTCTATGTTTATATGAGTTTTCCTTGTACTGGCCAGTTTGTGATATAGTAGGTAAGATTCTGGGTCTGAAATCAGAAGACCTGAGTTTAAATTCAACTTCAGACACTTTCTAATTGCATGACCCAGGCAAGTCACTTAACCACTATCTGACTCAGTTTCATCTGTAAAATGAGGGAAATGAGAACAAATCTTCCCAGGGTTATTGTGATGATCAAAGAAATTTGCAAGGTACTTAAAACAGCTGGCACATAAAAGACACTTAAATGCTTTTTCCTCTTGAAGAATGGTGGGGAGAAAAAAATTTGGAATTCAAAATCTTATAAAAGTGAATTTTCAGAACTATCTTTATATGCCTATTAAGTGAGGAAAAAAATACTTGTTCCCTTTTCTTGTCAACTTCTAGTACCTCTCCTGGCAGAAATTATCTTGTGTTTACTTTGCATATATTTTGTATACAATTACATATGTACATATTATTTTCCCTATTAGAATTTAAGTTCCCTGTAGGCAGACACTGTTTCCATTTCTGTATTTGTAAACTCAGGGCCAAGCACAGTATCTAGCACATAGTAGATGCCTAATAATTGTTTGCCAGTTGACTAGGATCATGTAACTAGTAAGTATCTAAGGTATTCTTGACTTCAGACTCAGAATTCTATCCACTGTACCACCAATCAATTGGGCAAGGTGTTGAGAATTAATATTTTGAAAGTGTTTGAGGGGAGGGAGAAAAGGATTGAATTTAAAACTCAAAACTTTATATAAAAAAAACTCAAATGTTTAAAAATTGTTTTAATATATAAAGGGGAGATTATATACATATACATTTATATACATGCACATGTATATATCTATATATGCACACATATACATATATTTTAAATTATATGTGTGTATAAAAAGAAGAAAGAAAGTGATGATTGAAGTTGAAATTGAGATGGTGGGAAACTATTTCTAAAGTCCACAGGAGAGTTCAATTTCATGACTTTTTAGAGTTCGGAAGAACATACCTGCCCTAAGTGGAAGCTACTCCTAAGAACTGATTCTCTAGGAAGTCCTCAAGAGCTTTTTCTTTCCCAGATGATTGCTTTTGGTGCATGTTATCAGCAGTTGTAGAGATTTTATGTCATCCATGAAATTCTAGTAAGACTGTATTTCTTGATTTTTTTTTATCACCAAGGATTTCCTTTTCTACAGAAAATGGAAAAAAAAATCATTTCTAGAGAAAGCTACAATAGAGTACCTGTCCTGGAGTTCAGATTCAAATTCAACACTGAACTGGTTGTGTGATTGATCAAGTCACTCTGTCTGCCTAAAGTTATTTATTTGTACAATAGGGATAATAATGATGGCAACAATCTCTCTGAGTTGGTGTGAGGCTCAAAAGAGATAATATTTGCAAGGTACTTTATAAATGCTAATTATTATTATAATTGTTAATATGGTGATAACCATAGTCAGGAGACCAAGAGGGTTTAGATCTTCACTCCCAGATCCAGTAAGGAAAAAGTAAATTTTTTTTAACTTCACAAGTAGCTTCTGATCACAATGAATGAGGCTGTCAGTCAGATCTATAATCTCTTAGGTATGAAGAACTATCGACTCTTAGAGGTAGAAGAATGCTTTGAGATTAGTCATTTATTTAACAAGAATTAACTAAGTGAAATGCTTATGTATAGGATTGGGTGTTTGAAGAGAAAATTTAGAGAATATGTTTCTTTGCCATTATGAAGGTTGATGTCATAGGATCATAGGATACTAGATTTAGAGCTGGAGGGCACTTAAAGGGAATCTAATTTAAAGATGGGGAAACTGAGGGTTGGAGAGGCTCAGTGACTATTCCCAAGTATACCTGGTTAGTAAGGAGCAGTCAGAATTTGAATTCAGGTCCTTTGACTATAGTTCAGTATGCTTTCTTCTGTACTAACCTTGACTCTCTAATTCTTCTATTTGACAAGGGAGAAAGATGAGAAGGGAAATGACCGGACAGGAGTTACAGAATATCAGGTTTAGAAGGGACTTCAGGCGTCACTTTGACGCAAGGGTAGGATTTTATCCTTATTAAATGTCATCTTCTTGGCTCTGGTCCTGCTATTTTTTCCTGGCTAGATCTGTAGGGATACTGACTTGATCAGCCCTTATATTAGCTAACCTTCCTAGCTTTGGGGCATCCATGGATCTGATAGGCAGACTGTCCATGTTTTCACTGAAAGCCTTCATTAAAATGAGTCTCTGACACAGTTGTGATTCCCACCCAGGTGAATCCATAAGCACAACACAACAAATCCAATTCCTCTTCTTCCTGATGATCTCTCTTTGGATATTTGAAGATCTCAATCAAGTTCATTCCCAGGTCCTCGGTATCTCTCCTATGCTATACCTCTCTAATCCAGCACATGCCTAAGCTCCACCAGTTCTAGCCTCCTTATCTCTTAGATTCTCTGCCACAGGTACAATGGGCATTATAGGAAGCAGCAGCTTGACAGGATAGAAAGCTTTGAGTTTTAAAGTCAGAGGACCTGTGTCTCAAATATGGATCTCTCATTTATTTCCTATGTGACTGAGGCAAACCACTTAACTTTTTGGGGCTTCAGTTTCTTCATCTGCAAAATGGAGGAATTGTATTTAATGATGAATGAGCTCAGTTCCTGTTCTAAATATCTCATATATTAGAACCAAGACCTCTGGACTAAGTAGCAAGGGTAGGTCTCAGGAGCTCAAAGTCTCTGAAGCTTTTCAAAAGTTTGTATCCCCTCTCCTAAAAAAGACCCAAATCAAAAGTAAAAGAAATCCAGTTTCCTGTGATGGTGGTATATAAAGGGGTGAGGTGGTGCAGGAAGGAGGAATATTATGACAGAAAGAGGAAAAAAAAAGAAAAATCAAACCTTTGAGGAAGGGGCTTTGGGACTCAGTAGCAGAAATATTTTTCTGATTCTAGAGGATATTTTGTTACATAGACAAAAGGCCAGTTTTAATTTGTTTTTTTCTTTCCACACAAATGTATTTCCTTTCAGAATGACTAAATATATAAAAATGTGATTGTACTATTATACACACATATATATCCATACATATGTACATCTAGAGAGAATGTATATGTAGCATGTGTTTATAAATGTATGTAGCATATTGTGTATGTATAACTTATATCTAATTGCTTTTTGTCTAAGAGTGGAAAGAGGAAAAATAAGGAGGGAAGTATAGAATTTGCTACTCAAAACTTAGAAAAAAACATGTTAAAAATTGTTTTAATATGTAATTGAGCAAAAATAAAATACATAATTTAAAAATGTAGCTATACATATATATACACATATATTTATTTATGTATTCATATGTATACATATACATATTATCTATCTGTCCATCCATCCATTTAAATGTGTGTTGTTAAATGGGTAAGGTTAAGATATCTTTCTACAGTTATAGAGCACATTTGTATAATGGAGATTGGAACAGGCACAGAGCACCTCAGCTGCTACTCTTCCTGCAAGAGACTGGAGATGCTGTTTCTAGAAAAATCATGATGATGAGGTGCAATGGGAGCTCTGTGGAGAGACTTTAGCACATATTCTGGTGGAGGGAAGGATGAGAGAGGTACCAGAGAGCATCTGAACAGGAAATAAAAGACATGAACCCCCTGAAGCCTTGACCTTCAGTTGCTCTCTCTTGGTGGATCACTCCTTTTGGTCTGATTTGTCCAGTGAGGAAAAAATACTGATAGAAAAGGAATCTTTCTTTCAAGTTTGATATCTAGTCCAGTGAAAAGATCTCATTCTTTGCCTGCTTCAGCATTTGCTCTCCTTTTTAGGTAAAGATTAATCTGCAGTCTCTGATCTAGTGAGTTTCAAAATAAAAGCAAGAAAGTCTAGGAGTCTGTTAATCTATGGATATGAGAACCAGAGTATATACGGAGTCTTTCCAGCATCAATACCTTAATGAGTAAGGAGTGATGCAGGCAACCTTCAGACTGGAGGTTGTTGAGACAAAGAATAATCCAACAGAGATGCCAAACATAGAGATGAAATTAGTCTAAACCTAGGTTATTTCAGAATTAAGTATGAGTCCACTTTCCCCAGAGGCCAAGATAATACAGAAAAGAGTGTATCTCTGACTTATTGAAGGAAATATTTATGCTTTTGTCACTGGTATATCTTGGAAACAAATATCCTTTTGTAAAAGCTAGTTGATGTTAAGTGGTTAAATGAAACTGGGGACACTAGTCACTAATGATTAATAGTGTGTGTGTGTGGGGGGGAGATCTCAAGAATGGAGATTTTAGCTGATGGAATTAAAGAAGAGAACCCTGAAGAAGAGATGTAGCAGATACTGCTTTTGGTGAATAAGATCAAGAATGCTCTTTACATTTATAAGCCATGTTTTTATGATGGATTATCTGAATAAGTAACTCTGGGGAAAAATTTCTCACTTCTAACATACTAATCAGAGTAGGTCTTTGCAAGTGGCAGTGGGCTGTTCCTTAGCTGGAGCAGATCCAAAATTCTCAGAGCTATTGGAATCCAGCTCAGATACAATTCAGAGTCTGATCATAGAATCCAAGATCTTTTGTTTGCCCTTCCCCTTCCTTGTTCCATCCCCTTCCTCCTGGTAATATTTAAAAATTGAAATTGAATTGAAATTGAATTGAAATTGCTATAATCCCTAGCAGGCTATTTTTGTAGATGAAAGTGAGAAATAGAGGGGAGGTCTGTGGAGGGACAAAACCTGTAGGTTTTGAGGCAATTTGTAGAATCAGGCTAGATTGAGACTTTGCAGTTACTTTGTCTTTTTTTTATATTTATACTCACACAGTTTCTATTTCTGACAAGTGCTATCTGAAGTATTTTATGCTTTGTGGGCCTCCCATTTATCCAACTCTAAAATGAAGTGATTGGATTAGATGGTTTCTGAGGAACCCACCAGCTTCTGGCCCTCATCTCACATTACCCCAATGTCTTCGTTTATCATCTCCTCCTTCACCTCCTGTCTTATATGAAAAAATGAATCTTTTCCTTCTATCCCTCATATTTTGGCATATTGCATCCTCTATCCTCCTGACTCTCTCTTATCTCTATCTCTAAGTTCTCCTGGTCTATTATATACTTCCTTACTGTTTAAATATACACTCAAATCTTCATCCTCAAAAAACCCTTCATTTGATCCATTCATACTATCTGGCTTTCATACTTCTCTTTTGTGGATGAACTCCTTGAGAAGACCATCTCTTCTGAACTTTCTGCAATTTGACTTCGGGCCCTATCATTTAATTAAAACTACTCTTTTTTTTAGTTAATTTGATTAGAAAAAGGAAAGAGGAAAATCAAATTATTAGTCTCAAAAATGATAAGGGAGAACTTTCCTCCAATGAAGAGGAAATTAGAGAAATAATTAGGAGTTTCTTTGCCCAACTTTATGCCAATAAATTTGATAATGTAAATGAAATGGAGGAATATCTACAAAAATATAGATTGCCCAGATTAACAGAAGAGGAAATAAATTATTTAAATAGCCCTATTTCGGAAAAAGAAATAGAACAAGCTATTAATCAACTCCCTAAGAAAAAATCTCCAGGACCAGATGGATTTACATGTGAATTTTACCAAACATTCAAAGAACAATTAATCCCAATACTATATAAACTATTCAAAAAAATAGGGAAAGAAGGTGTACTACCAAATTCCTTCTATGACACAGATATGGTGCTGATAGCTAAACCAGGTAGGGAGAAAACTGAGAAAGAAAACTATAGACCCATTTCCCTAATGAATATTGATGCAAAAATTTTAAATAAGATTTTAGCAACAAGATTACAGAAAGTCATCCCCAGGATAATACATCATGACCAAGTAGGATTTATACCAGGAATGCAGGGCTGGTTCAATATTAGGAAAACTATTAGCATAATCAATTATATTAATAACCAAATTAATAAAAACCATATGATTATCTCCATAGATGCAGAAAAAGCCTTTGATAAAATCCAACACCAATTCCTATTAAAAACACTGGAGAGTATAGGAATAAATGGGCTTTTCCTTAAAATGATTAGTAGTATCTACTTAAAACCTTCAGCAAGCATCATATGTAATGGAGTCAAACTAGAACCATTCCCAATAAGATCAGGAGTGAAACAAGGCTGCCCACTGTCACCATTACTATTTAATATTGTATTAGAAATGTTAGCTTCAGCAATAAGAGAAGAAAAAGAGATAAAAGGAATCAGAGTAGGTAGTGAAGAAACCAAATTATCACTCTTTGCAGATGACATGATGGTATACTTAGAGAACCCTAGAGACTCAACTAAAACTACTCTTTTCAATGTTACTAACAATCTCTTAATTGTCAAATGAACTGTCCTTTTCTCAATACTCATGCTCCTTAACCTTGCTGCAGCCTTTGACACTATTGATCAGCACTTCTCTTTTATTTCTTCTCTTCAGCTTTTTATGACATTATTTTCTCATGTATTCCTTTCTCCTGCATAACTGTGTGATCGATTCTTCTCAGTCTCCTTTCTCAATCTCCTTGATCTCCATCTAGATCAGGTCTGCTAACTGTGGGATTCAGTGCTGTATTTTATTCTCTTTTTCTTCTGTGCTGTTTCATTTGGTGATCTCATCAAGTCCCAGGTATTAAATTATGATCTCTATGTTGATGATTCTCATATCTGCTTATCCACTTTATTATCTGCTATCTTCCAGTCTTAAATCTCCAACTGCCTATTGGACATTTTGAATTGATATCCTCTAGACATCTTAGTCTCTACATATCCCAAAATGAATTATCTTTCCCTTCAAACTCTTTTCCCTTCTGAACTTCCAAATTACTGTTGAGGGTACCACTATCTTTTCAATCATCCAAACTTGCAACCTAGGTAGCATCTTTGACTCCTCACTCCCTTTTAACCTTGGTATCTAATTTGTTAGCACAGTCTGTTGATTTTAGCCTTGTGACATCACACACACACACTCTCTCTCTCCCTCCTTCTCTCTGTCTCTGTCTGTCTGTCTCTTTCTCTGCCTCTGTCTATATCTGTCTCTGTGTGTCTGTGTCTCTCTGTCTCTGTCTTTCAAACACATACACACCCACATACCCACACCCACACCCTCCCCCCCCACACTTTATACCTTTTTCTCTCCTAATGGGTGACACTTTCTTTTCTGGTTCAGGCCCTCATCAGCTTATCCTGGACTATCTCAATATCTACTGGTTGGTCTGTTACAGGTCTCCGATGCTTCAGTTGATACTCCAATCCATCACTCAGGTGTGAGAGTGATCTTCCTAAAGTACAGGTCTCACTTTGTCACAACCCCCTATTCAATAAACTCCAGTAACTCTCTATCACTTCTAAAATGAAATGTTAACTTTCTCTGCTTGGCATCCAAAGCCCTTAATAAACTGGCCCCTTCTTTCTAGGCTTATTAAAGCTTATGTTACATCTTCTCCCAACACCCAACTCTGTGATTCAGTCACACTGGCTTTTTTGATCTTCCTTATACAAGACACTTCATTTAGATTCTAGGCATTTTCAAAGGCTGTCCCTGATTGCCTAACAATTCTCTCCTTCCTCATCTTTACTACCTGGTTTCCCTGGTTTCTTTTAAGTATCAGTTTCTTCCAGTGCTGGAATTCTGTTCTAATATCTCATTCCAGCTCTGATATTCTAAGATTATGTGATTTGTCCAAGATCTCTCAGAGCCTGGACTAGAATTCAGAATTCTTGAGTACCAATCCCAGTCTCCTTTTGTTATTCCTCTCTCCCTGGCTCCTCAGTTTGAATTTGGAACTAAGGAAAACTGAAATATACTATTCTCCTCCATTAAATCTCCATTTCTTCAAGTCTAGTAGTAATTTCCCATCCTGGCTGCTAGAATGATTTGGAGACTTCAATTCATTTCCCTCAGAAGGTAGATTCCTTGATTCCACTGATATCTTGCCAGAACTGGTTCATTAAACTTAGGTAGCAAAGGGGCCTCTTAGCAGTGAGTCCTGTTTTAAAAATTATTTTAGGGTGGTTTCCAGGTTTGTTCTGTCAAGTCAATTTCCAATGACACAAACTCTCCTCTCTGCTTCCCACACCTCTCCTCTAGAAACACACACCAACCTCAAGTTATAGGAACCTTATTTCAAAACCTGAAAGGGCCCCATTGTTTGTAATTTTGGTTGTAACCAGACCATAGGTACCCTGGCATGTCTGGAGGGTGGGGAGCCAGAACTATAAGGTTCTATTCTCTCTCGTTGGCTCTTATTCTCAGACTAAGTTTGAAAATTCATGATTTTTGCAAGAGAAAGAGTTGACAGTTGTACTTCACTGACATCTGACTTCTTGGGTGTGCGGCTCAATTGCACCTGCATTTTGTAGCACACATTCCTTTTTTTTGGAGGGGTGTGTATAGAGAAGTGATCAGCTTCCATTCTATACTTTAGTTTATCTGCAGAATGATGGATTAGATTAAAATATTTATTTTCCATGCCCTTTGAGAGGCTGAGATGAAGGTCATTTTGAATATTTAAGAGAATAAGGTACAGTGTGATAGTAGGTATTTGATAAATTTCTTTTGGTTAGTAACAGAGCAAAAACTAAGGTAAGACAAATAGAGCTTTGCTTCAAGACATGAATATTTGAGGACTCCACATCTTCTTAGGCATGGGACATTTCCTTCTTGCAGGGAACCACTGACCCTGAACTTTGCCTTGAAGTTCTTTGCCTGACTATGTATTAAGTAACATACATACTGCCACTCCCAGGGGCTTTTCACTGTGGTACTTTCTCCTCACATCTCACTCACACCCTTAGCCACTGTACCTCTGTGGGGAGAAAAGGTCTGATATGCTTCACTTCCTCTCCTGGAACAACTACCCCTGTGGTCCTTTGCTTTGCTCTGCACACATTCCTTCCACCCCATCCCCCATCCTCCTCAATATTTTTTGCTCAGGTGAAAAGATTTGTAGTTATGGCTTTGCCCACAGTAGTTTCTCTCTAGAAATGCCCATACTAAGTGCCTGGGTTGAAGGAACAGAGGCACTTTGAATAATTCAGGATTGTTACCTAGTGTGAAGCTGACTTTGCTGGTAATAGAAGTGAAAGTATTGGGGAGGGGGTGAGCACTAATTCTATAGGTGGCATTAAGCCAGGAAATTAACACTGATCAATAAGAGCAGAAAAAATGAGAGAAATAAAGCTTGGATTATACTTCAAGTGAACAACAGTATTTATTTTGCCTTCCACAAATGATGGAAAAGGAGAAGGAAAGAGACATGTGGGGTGGTGGAAGAGGAGTAAATATGGAACTAGAGGTCCTGGGTTCAAATCCTAACTCAGCAAGTTATTCCCTATGAAACTGTGAACAGCTCTCTTCCCTCTGAGCCTCAGTTTCCTCATCTGTGAAATAGGAAGTTGGACAAGCCCAACTTTAATAAGATGATTTCTAGCTTAACAGATATAATTCCAGGAGGAGATGACCTTAAGCTTTCTTTTGCCTTTTAATACTATGACCCCAGAGTAGGAAGAGAAGATGTTATTTAAATTAGGAACCTAAAAGTAGGCTTTTCCTTATCCTTTCTGATCTAATTCTACCAGCACACCATGGAAGACCTCTTTCAATGAGTCTCCATGAAGGACAATTGATGCTGTTTTTTTATGAGATCCTTTCCCTAAAAGAACCTGGTCCTTAGGAGTCCTTGACAACATATTCCCCAGCCTCCATGAGCCTTTTGGGGAGTTTGGTTTATGGTTTCAAACGATGAAATACTTCTGTCTCTAGCAGTCATGAGTAAAGGGCCTCTTTAAATAATGTAAAAATAATCTGTTGTTTTTGTATAAAATAATCCCCTCAAATGGCTTTGATTCACTGATATAAATTTCTTTTACTTTGAAGAAATTCTCTCTTTCTCTATCTCCCCTCTTCTTTTCCTCTTTCTACTCTTCCTCTCTCTATTTCTTTCCTTCCCCCCTCTCTTTTTTCCTCCCTCCCTTTGTCCCTTTTCCCTACCTTGTTCCCTTCCTTCCTTTCTTCTTTCTTTATCTTCCTTTCTCCTTCCTTTCTCTTCCTTTCTCCTTTCTCTCACTCTTTCTCTTTCTTTCTTTCTGTCTCTTTTTGTTTCTTCTTTCCTTCCTCCATCCCTCCCCTTCTTCCTTCCTTTCTTATCTTTCTTTCTTTCTTCCTTTGTTTGTTTGTTTGTTTGTTTCTTTCTTTCTCTTCCTTCCTTCCTTTTCTTTACTCTCTCTCTCACTCTCTTTCTTTCTAAAAAGAGGTTTAGTAATTGACAGAGGTTTGGGTTATTCTGCTCATAAAATGTGATCATTAGGACAGTGTGGATCAGTCATTTAGAATAGGAACCAAATGTTTTCTTCTATATAAATCCATAATATGGGACTTATCTCCCATCTGGTAAGAACTTCTTTCTAGCAAAATGTTCAGAGTGGGATTGCATTAATAAGGAGACATCAAGTGAAATGCACTATTTATGTGCCTCCCCCCTGCTCCTGTAAGCGGAGTTACATATTGGCCTTTTGTCAATAAACATCTCTACCTGTGGGTTTTTGAGACAGATTAACAGAGAAAAACCATTATGGGATGAAAGAAGAGGGCATGCTGGGAGAAAAATGAAATCAAACCTTTACCAGTGCAAACACTTCCTTCCAGGATAATATTTGGGTTTTAATTTCTTTTAAAAAAATAAAATAAAATACAAGATGTTGGAGTCGTTTGGAGATAGCCGACATCTGCCCTGCAATGAGGCTGTTCTCCAAAGTGCAGCTCTCAGTGGGGTATTTGTTTAATTTCTATTGGTTTTGGGCAGCAGCCTATAATGAGGAAAGATATGGGTCGAGGCAGGAGATGGCAGCTGGAACTCCTTACCTTTTTGAACATTAGAGGACAAAAGCCCTTTGCATGTATGGGGGTTTTTAGTGAAAATTCACTAACTTTTGCAGACACTTTGCTCCAGAACGCTAATAAAAATAATAAAGGGGCCAAATTAGAGATTCAGACTATTAAGATGAGGGCTTGGAAATATTTCTCTGGATCAGTGCCAATCTCAATTGTCCCAGACATTGAAAAATAGCCAAGCTTGGTATCTAGTATGCCAGTAATTTAGGACCAAGATTATTTTAAGGGGACGTCTAACAGTGTTTGTTTCAAAGGCTCCTTCAAACAAGGAGCAGATTCTATCTTCGTGGGATTAATTAAAGGGGACCTACCAAGGATAGTCTGTTGCTTTCCAATTATGTTAAAGCTTCCTACTAGCAAAGTCTCTTAAAGAAAAAGGGCAGAGAAGAGTACAGATAGGCTCCTGCCCAAGTGCTAACATTGTTCTCTCTGCCTTTTGGACCTTTATGATGGTCTGTGACCTGCCTGAGCCTGTGGCTTGGGCTGGGCCAGCCATTGCTTTTGTCTGTTCTCTGTCACTCCTGAGCTGATGGTGATCAATGGGGCCAGCCATGAGGCCCTCGACTGGGGCATTAAGGGCCAGTTGGAATTTCCCCTGCATGTGAGCAGATGTAATTTGTGGTCTGCTTGGCACAAGAGTAAGTTGACTAATTAGAAGTAACTTAATATGGTCCCACTGCTTGGACTCTCAAGTTGCCGGCACCCTCTGTGTGAGGAGGCCAGAGTTCCTTCTTCCTGCTTGGAGAGCCATGAATCAAGGCTTTAACACAACAATTCCTGGGGCCTGAGGCTGCCTAAGTTTGTTTGAGTCACAGGGGCAAATTTGCTTTACTTGTAGCCCTGGGAGCAAATTTCTTTTTTCAAGGCGCAAACTATATCTGAAAGCCCCCTTTACCAATAAGAACAGCAGAAACTTTTGCAATTACATGAAAAGACTATTTGCAGATATTCTGTACCTATCACCTTCTGGGATGAAGAGAAGCAAACTGATGTGAGAATGTGGCATAGGACCCAGGTTAGGATCCAGCTTCTTAAACTATGCTTTATGGGCCCATACTGGATCTCATATCTAAACATGGGGGGTCATGAAATTATGATTTATTATCAGTAAATGTTTGATTTCTATACATATTTTATATACCCATATGCCTAAGGTCATGTAAAAATTTCTGGGGTGAAAAGAAGTCACAAATGGAAAAAATTTAAGAAGTCCTGGAAGAGACTGAAATGAAACTTAACGTCCAGGAAGACGAGAGGGAAAGAGAATTTGAAACTTGTGAAGTCTCTTATTATTACCATAACAACAAAAATAATAATATCATATCCTATTGTGTCACATTATATCATATCACATTATATAGCATATCATGTTATTTATTGTAATTATTATTCATATTAGTTTTATTAGGAATAACTTTGAACCTCAGTAGGGCAGTTAAATATTTAAATTCACTTATTTCCACAGAGAAAGTAACACACCATTGTCAACCGGTCCCCTTTGCCTCACCTAGGCAATATTCCTTGTCTGTGCCTTCTCATCTACCTCTTCATGTGAGCTCCTGAAGGTAAACTATAACCTTTATGTTCAACTCTTTTTTTCTTCTCCTCACTTTGTACCATTTGAAATTGTATAATGAAATCAAGATGGACAAATATGAGGAAGGCAGGGAAAACTGGAAGAGACATTGTGAAGCAAGACAAGAAGTAGAACTCTAGCACACTTAAGCATGATCTTAGGAAGAAGAGGGAATGAGAAGAAATGTGCAAGAAAGCAATGGGAACTGGAAAAGTTTTAGGGTACTTTCTATTTTAAAATCATCCATCAATCAAGAGACATTTTTATTATGTGCCAAGCTCTAGGAATACAAAATCAAAAATGAAGCAGTCAACTCTCATGGAGTTTACATTTTAAAATGGGAGAAAATATGTATCTATAGATATATACAAGATTCCTACTGCATAAGGTAGTTACAAGGTAACCTAAAAGCAGAATGTCCATTAAAGAGTAACATAAAGAGTAACATATTTATTCATTTCTTTTGACCTTTAATGTTTGTTTTCTAATTATTTCTTATCCGCATATGTGGTATCATGGGTATCTCTGGGGAGAACATTCCTTTTACTAATGCAGACAGGCAACTATCTTGCAATTTATTGTTTTAGAGAACTGTCTGTGTCACTAAGAGGTTAAGTGACTTGACCAAGTTCACATGACCAGTATTTGTCAAAGATGGGACTTAAATCAGAGGTCAGTTCTCTATTCACTATGTCAGGCTACCACTAATAAAACACTTAATTAAATTAAAAAGAAGGAAAAATGAAGCTAAAGCTTCCCTTTTCTAGATATCTCAGCAAAAACTCTTGGTTTTCTACCCAGATTTCATCTTCTTCTGCAGGGGCAGGGTATTTTAGACTGTTTAAACAAAACCAGAATCATGGAACACGTTATTAATTCAGTCAAACTACTGATTTTTTTTGGGGGGGGTAGAGAGGAATGGTAGAGTTGAGTGTCTGGACATATATAAGACTCTTTAAGTTTGTCTCTTACATGTAATTGGCTTTGTGATCCTGAGAAAGGAATAACTTCAATGCTCTAGGTAACTCTAAAACCATACAGAGAAAATGTCAATTGCATTCACTGAAGAAAGACTTGATCTGTAACTTCCTTCAAGGATAAACTGATCTCTTGCCAAAAATTAATTTAAGTTACAGGCATTGATCTATATTGGAAGATGGGAGTTTGCACACAAATTACAGGTGGCTAGTTCTGAGGAAATTGTCAAGTCTATGAACTGGCACCATTTGCACTAAAAAAAAATGCACACATACACATGTACACACACACTCATGCAATTGCACTCCTCCCAAAAAACCTAACAGTTTGCAAGACTTTTTCATTTGTTGTTAGTGCCACCAATATTTAACATCACTATTGTGCCAGGAGCAACATGAGGTGTATTGAGGTGTAAAACCTTGGAATTATCAAATTCTGTGTTCAAATTTTGCCTCTGACACATGTTAACTACAAGATCATGGGCAAATCACTAAATTAAGCATTCTCTGTAACCCTAAGTCTACAATTTAAGAACGGTTTTGAATATTGAATCCCACACTAGGGCATCCCTTAAACTATTGCAATCCCAGGATGGGATAAACAATTTTATTTCATTTTTTAGAGGCAATTGAGGTTAAATGACTTGCCCAGGATCAAATATCTAATAAGTGTCTGAAGCTGCATTTGAACTCAAGTCCTATTGACTACAGGGCTGGTACTCTATCCACTGTGCCCCAGGGACTAAAAATTTAAAATTAACACACATATACATATATTCAATATATTTCAACAAATCCTGGTATATATAGTTGTAATATAAAGTTGAAATCTAGGCATATATAGGTGAAATCAGAAATATCTCCCGACCTTCAGGAGTTCTGATGCTTTTTTTTTTAATCCATGACTTCATTGGCTTCCATCAATAAAGGGTGTAATGCTTCTACATCTTATCCTCTGGGACTCTTATACATATCTTTCCAAAGGATCTATGCACAATACTGGAGTTTTCCCTCTGATCTTTTTAGTGTTTTTAGATATTTATGAGAGTAGCATTTGAATTGTCTAGTTTTTAATCCTGTATTCTTCTATGGCTCATGTCCTCTTTCTGATCATACACAGCTTTAATTACGTTTTTTAAAAAAATTATTTCTTATGAACAAGTTACATGTGGTAATATGATTGTGCCACTATATGCCTACTATGTGTCTTTCTATGATCTATGGATCATCTGGAGTTGTCATTTTTCTGAAATCATAGAATAACATGGTTTGTAGTCATATAGCATTCCTGGGAGAATATCTGTGTTAAAGGCACTGAGCAACTTGGGAAAAGAGAAGACTTGGGAGGGTAAAGGGGTAAATTAGGGAATATATTTTCTGTCTTCCCATATTTGAAGGGCTGTCATAAAGAAGATGGATTAGATTTATTCTGTTTAGCCCCAGAGGAGAAAACCAGAAGCCATGGGTAGAAGTTACAAAGAAGAAAATTTAGACTTGGTGTCTGGGAAAGCTTCCTGACAATTAGAGCTGTCTAAAAGTGGGATGAATGGGCTGCCTTTAGAGGTGGTGGCTTTTTAAAGCAGACTTTAGATGACCACTTGCTTGTTGATTATATTATAGGGGGGGGTTCCTTTAAGTATGATTTGAACTAAAGGGCTGCTGAGATTCCTTCCAACTCTTAGATTTTGAGTGTTGAAAATATGGGACAACTTCTTAAACCCGGCTGCATTTCCTGCCATTTAATCCTTGGCTCAGCTCATTATCCATTTGTAGCACTAATCCATGATATGGTGGACAAACTCAATGGACTGTCCATTTATATGCATCCCCCAGACTTATATGTGTATCTGTATTTCAAAAAAGTCTTTGATGCTTCATTATTGCAAGGATATGACTGGATTCTTGAAGATGATACTGGCAAAGCTAAAATTCTAGAAGGTTATATTATTCTGGAAGGTAGAACTGTAAACTATTATGAAGCAAGAGGGTCTTGCTCAAGATTGGGTATAAGAATTTAATACATCTATTCCATCAGAGAAGAAGGAAGTGAAGGGAACATGGGCTCAGATGAAGACCAAGAGGAGACTGGAATTCTAGTATGGAACTGTATAGAACACTACCTATTCTCTCCTTTCTCTTGTTTCCAAAAGAAACTACCATCTTTTTCCTTCCCCAGGGCTTTTTCTTTCTCCCTCTTTTCCTGGTATATCAACTTCTATTATTCTCCTTAGAGACTCAGTGATAATTCCTTTTAATGAAGGAGAATAATAGTCCCATAGTCACTTTCCCTTCTGTACACCCTGGTGGAGTGGAAGAAGATTCTATAGGACCCCAAAACCTATGGGCTAGATTAAATTGCCTCTGAGTTCTTCTTAGTGAAGAGATCTTGGAACAATGGAAGCCAAGGAGAGTTGACTATAAATCTGAAGAACCCATATGATAATCATCATAATTATATAGTGGAAAGAGTGCACTATTTGGAACTAGAAGACCTGGTTTCAAATCCAAGTTCTGGTAATTGTGTAAGCTGGCTTCATTCTTCTGGGCCTTAGCTTCGTCATCTGTAAAATAAGCGAGATGAATCAAATGGTCCCCAACATGGCATAATGGAAAGAAATCTGTCTCTGAAGTCAGAAGACCAAGTCTTATATCTCATCTCTGACACTACTCAAGTGACCTTGGGAAAACTTACTTTCTTTCTTAAAGTTCTGTTACACCATCTATAGAATGAGGGGGGTTATTCTAAATAGTATCTGAGGCCCCTTCATGTTCTAGATAATGGTACTGTGCTATGATCCTTGCAACTCTGAGATGCTATCCCCCAAATCACTAAGGTAATGAATCTCCTCTCTCACATATTGATTAAAATCATCTTCATTCCTTTTTGTATTATTTTTACAGAATAAATCAACTAAGTTGATTTGAGGACATTTTTCTTACTGCTTGCCCCAGTTGGTGCTTCTTGCTCTAATGCTGAAATGACTAGTAATGGTTCCGAGGTCCCATCAATATAAGCTTTGTCTGCCATTTATATACCAGCCAAGTAATGACCCAACCAACAGTAAGTAAAAATAACATATTGGCTTAAATAATAGCATATTATCTTTGGCTTAAATAATAGCATATTATCAACATGACTTAGGTGAAAGAAAAAGAGTAAGATTTCATCTGAGAGATGTCTTTCTGGTTGACAACATGAGTGAATTATGTGAGAAAAGTGAAGTATGATAGCTGGACAGTTTACAAGATGCACTAGTCACCATGCCATGTTAAAAAAAAGATTTAGAGGATGATTTCTGGTACCCTAGAAAGTTTTATGGATTATATAGAAAGAGTTGAACAGGATAAAAAGACATGGATAGGTCTCAATCGGTGCCAATAAAGGAAGTATTCACATCACAGACCATAGGAATTTAGAGACAGAGTTGAAATAGTTCTTCAAAGTCATCTCCCTCATTTTACAGACAAGGAAGCTGACCCTACAGAGGTTAAGTGGTTTGTGAAAGGTCACATGGTAGTAGTCAATAACAGAGCCAGAATTCCAATATGGTATTTTTTCCCCATCACTCATCTCTAAAAGAATGAACTACACTTATGAACAAATTATATCCAAAATCTTAGAGCATTTTTTTAGCTTTACAACTGAAAACTGTCCTAAGACTTTGGGAAAACTCTGCAATTACAAATATTAAGGTCAGTGTAAAATCATTCCTCAATCTGCTCTCCTTCAGACTAAAATATCCATACATAGCCAAGGATTTACCTGGTTTTTGAATAGAGAGTCAGTCAATCAGCCAACATTTATTAAATCCTTATTTTATGTTAGACATTATGCTGGAAATACAAAGAAAAGCAAAAATAATATTTGCCCTCTACACTCTGGAGTTAAATAGTGATAGATTTAGAATAGAAAACCTTTGCTTGAATAAGTGGATCTGTCTCTTACTAATTGTATGATCCTGGTAAAATCATTTAATCTCTTTGAAGCTCAGTTTCCCCATTTGTAAAATGAAGAGATTGGATGACTTCTAAGGTAATTTCCAGATACAAATCTATGACTCTATGATGATCAATGTTATTTTAAATTTTCCTTAACATTCTGATTTCTCTGCACTCTGGAGAAGTGCAACTTCCTCAGTGGAACTTGTATGGTCTGAAGAAGTGTCTGGCCTACCCAGTGAAGCATATGTTCATACTCAGAACTGGTTTCTGGACAGAATAAGCCCCCAAATTCCTTTTTATGACCTAGTTTAGCTGGAGGTGCTCAGAGCCTCTCATCTCATGAAGCTGACCTGCCAATGATAAATACCATTTAATTATGGAACAAGGATTTCTGTCATTGCTCTTGGCCATGCTTCTATTGCTAGAGATTAAACATCATCCCAATACTACTGAAATACCTTTTTAAACCTATTATTTCAATGTGATTAACTTCACCTCTTTTCATTTAGCTGTAAGCAAAATCTTGTTTACAAGGCAAAAAAAAAGCATTCCCCGTAATATCGGCAATAATAATAAAAACGAACATTGCAAGAAAATAATTTATGTGAAAAACAGCAAAAAATGGCATTGATGCATTAGGTGCCTCCTCAATTAATAAAAAGAAGGAAATATTTAAAAAACAATTTATCAAGGAAATACATACAGTTCATACATCATGCATTTGCAAAGAATGTACTAATATTCATTCTACAAATAGCTGTGTGACCCCGGGATACTAATTCCTTTGTGTGTGCTTGGAATCTAGGTTGTGGTTACAAAGTAGGAATGGAATTGGATAGTTGTACACCAATGAAAGGCACCTCTTATGACAAAGAAATGTGCTTGAATTTGGGAAAGTGGTGGCTTTTATTCTAATTTATGCTAACTACTCTGAGGACTGCCCCAGTGAATTCAGATTTTCGGTAGGCACAGTTATTTGGGCAAGACCTGAACTAAAGTTGGAAATTTCACTTAAGTGCCTCTAGTCTCCAGGAGGAAGAGCTGAGGAAAATCCAATGTGCTGATCTGCTTTGCTTAAGAACCCATTGAGGGAACAAGGGCCCTGTTATTTTAAATATAAAATCTTTGAGGGTTTTTATCTTATTGCAGAAAGTTGTAAAATGGGAAGCTGCCATGTTGGGAAGCTAAGCCCGGTGGCATCTGCTCCTACCATTATGCTAATTGTCAGTTCTGCTGGTGCAGGCGTTTGGAGAGAGGACCCACGGCTGTGTGTTGGCAAAAGAGAGACCGTATGTGTGCTCTGTACTGGGTACATTTCTTCCTAATTTATTTTTACCATTTTCTTTTATTGCTCTTCCAGATCCTCAACTCGCAGGAAGCTCTTTTACAGGGAGTTGCAGATAAATTAGCATTTGCATCATATTTCACAGTTTACAACAGACTCTCTCACACTTAAAACAATGTGCTTTTATAAGGGAAAAAAAACCACATCAATATTAGGAGAAGGAATATTTCTGCAGATGGTGTCAGTGCTTTAGCCAGAGTTTTAAAAATGTTCAACTCTCAAAGCAATCTCTGTGAGGACCCAGGCTCGGCAATATGGGATGTGAGTGCCTTCTCTGCCGGCAGCCACAGAGATGGGATGCTAGAATGCGGAAAGATCAAAACAGATATACTTTAAGGCATAATGCAGTCTGTCGGAAGCTAGCAGTTTCTATTTCTGCTTTTCTTTTCTCTCTCCTCCTTTTTCATCCCCCCCTTTTTTTTGAGGAGATGGTTCTCTTAGCTTTATGCATGCTATAGAACAAGAGTTCTGGATCCATGGAGAGTGTCCATGGACAGATTTCAGGGGGTCCATGAAGTAGGAAGAGAAAAATTAAATTTTATTTTTCATTGATTCTTTAACTAAATTTTATCACTTCCTTCAATGATTTAAAAACATGATTCTGAGAAAGAGTCTATATGACACAGAAGAGGTTAGGAATCTTCCTATTGGCTTATTATTTAGAATTGTTTTGGGAATGAACACATATATGTAAGTATACATATATGTATATATACATATATACATATACATATACACATATTAATAGAAATTTATTTCAATAAACAGGCAGCTAGGTAATCCAGTGGATAGAGTTTCAGGCCTAGAAGAAGACCTAAATTGAAATCTAGCCTCAAATACTTAATGACTGTGTGATCCTGGGCAGTCATTAAGTATCTGAGGCTAGATTTGAATAGGGCCATGAAGAGCCAGGCACAACTGAATTGATTGAATAATTAAAAATTTTATAAAATATTTGTTAAGGTCTATTTTATGCAAAGTATCCATACACATGTACATAGTGAGATGACAGCAGACACAGTTTACCTTCCAGGGGCTTATGAATGTATAATGAAGGATGCTCTAAAACATTGCATTCTTCTTCTTTTTTGTTAAGAAAATTGGGGTTAAGTAATTTGCCCAGGGTCACATAGCTAGGAAGTATTAAGTGTCTGAGGCCAAATTTGAACTCAGGTCCTCCTGATGTCAGGGATGGTGCTAAAAATTACTTTAAGAACTTCTGAATAGGCAGCAAGATGTAGTAGGAGCACTGCATCTGGCATCAGAATATTTCATTTCAAGTCTAGCCTGTTACTTATTACCCATCTGACCCCAGGCATATTCTTTAATTTCTCTGAGAGTCAGTTTCCTTTCATAATAAAAAGTGTTGGATGAGATTAAATTATTTTTAAGAATGCTTCCATCCTTAGGACACTAGTCCATCAGAATGGGGAAATACTTATGTCTCTGCATGCACATGGAAATTGTATGAGTTACAAGAAACTTGGAGATCATCCAGCCAAAGTCCTTATTTTATAGATGGGGAGATTGAGGATCAGACCTGGAAGTGACTTCCCCATGAACAAGGAATAAATTAGTGGCAGAACTGGTTACTTGCAATGTGACTAGTTATCATCCATTGCCAGAATATCATATGGCTGACTGCCAAGCCTTTGAAACACACCTATTCAGGACTTTTTCCAAGGGAACATGTCTTTGTTTTTATAATAAAAGTGCCTAGAGAAATCAGATTTACCTTCCTAACATTTGCTATACCTA
This sequence comes from Myrmecobius fasciatus, assembly GCA_023553655.1. Classification (NCBI taxonomy): domain Eukaryota; kingdom Metazoa; phylum Chordata; class Mammalia; order Dasyuromorphia; family Myrmecobiidae; genus Myrmecobius; species Myrmecobius fasciatus. The sequence goes on along the minus strand of JAJPUD010003838.1, from coordinate 147,616 downwards.
CATTTTTGTTAAATCAGATCTATAGAGTCATAAAAATCAAAGTTGGAAAGAATCTTGGAATATAGAAAATAGAATTTCATGGCTAGAAAGATCATTTGAACTTATAATATAGAATGTCAGTGATGACAAAAGTCTGAAAACCTATGACAAAGAATGTCCCACCTGTAAGGGCCTGAGAAAATATGATGTAAAGAGGAAAGAAGAAAGGAAGAGAGGGAGAAAGAAAGGGAAAAGGGAAGGAAGGAAAGAGGGAAGGGAGAAAAGGAGGAAAGAGTAAGGAAGGAAGAAAAGGAGGAAGGAGGGAAGGAAGGAGTAAGGAAGGAAGAAAAGGAGGAAAGAGGGAGGGAAGAAAGAAAGGAAAGAGAATGTCATACATGGAAAAAGGAAGGGAGGAAAGGAGAAAAAGATGGAGGAAAGAAGGGAGAAAGGGAAGAAGGCAAGAAAAGAAGGAGGAAGAAGGAAGGAAGGAGAATGTCATAGCTGGAAGGATCATTAGAACTTATACAAGAGAAAAGAAGAGATGACAGGAGTCTTAGATAATACAATAAAGAACGTTCAAACTGGAAAGTATATAAGAAAATATGATGTAGGAAGAAAGAGAGTAAAGGAAAGAGGGAACAAAGCAAGAAAGGAGGAAAGAAGGAGGGAAGGAAGCAAAGAAGGAGGGAAGGAAAGAAGTGTTTATGTATTATGTGCTATGTACTGTGCTAAGTGCTTTACAAATTCACTTGATCCTCACACAGCCCTGAGAAGTAATGGCTAACTTCAACAGCTGAAAGGTACTATTGGACTTAGACTTTTACAGCAAAAGGGACTTTAGAAATCTTTCAACATCTTTATTGCGCAGATGGGCAAATTAGCACTCAGAGATATTGTGAGTAATCTATGGTCATAGATCAAATGAGACTTATGATAATATTATGGTTGATTCTTAGAATTTAGAAAGTGTTACAGAAGAGAGAAAAACTTTCCTCTGCTCCCTTCTTGGACTAGGCCATCAGTTATAACATGCCCATGCCTAGAGAGAGAGAGCAGTATCCAAATGAGTCCCTTCTTTTCAACAGAACAATTCTACTTAGACCCCACTCAAGACTATAGTGTGATTGTTTCAGATCCATTCTTTCCATCCACATACTACCTGTGTAGCTTTTTGGGTGGGCAGAAACATCAATTTGGAGACAGAGACTATGGATTGGATGAAGTGGCTAACAATCAACGCCACGTGTCCTTGCCAGAAAATCCTCTAGTTTTCATTCCCCATGTATCATTTTATAAAGCATACCGTGTGGCCCTGGGCCTTTTTGCAGTGGAATGGCTGGGACTTAGTGCCTTCCCTAATGGACCAGCAGCATTAGAATGACCTCTTACCTGTGTTAGTAAATAATCCTTAGCATTTTTCTCTCTCATATAATTTCTAAATATATGTGATGTGCATGTGTTGTATATAGGTGTATGTATATATGTTTATATATACATATGTGTATTGTGTGTACATATATATGTATGAGTATATATATATATATATATATACACACACATTCTTTATACACTTATTCTCATATTCTGCAGCTTGAGAATTGTTCCCCATTTGCACAGTGTATCAGCTGCCTAGTTCATCTTTCCTCTCAGGGCGTTCTAATAGGATATTTTATCTTCCAGGATAATTTCCTGGAAACATGTGTAACAGCCCTGTAAATCACTGAATTGGTGGAATAAAGACTCCGACTTTGCTCCAGAGGCCATAAGAAGGCAGGCCTGTTTGCTGGCCTCTGATGCAATTGGTGCCCAAGTCAAAAGCAGAAAAAAAGATAAATGTCTTCAGTTCCCAATTCTTTCTTTTCCTCATCCGATAAACCTTCTTGAATCACCTCCTTTGTTAAGTGGTTTGTTCTAGTATGCAAAAGGTAAGGGAGACAAGGGTCCATGCCCTCAAACAGCTTACAATCTGCTAGGGGAGATAAGACAGCTCAGATGGCGCTATTAGAATAGAATGAAATGACAACGGCACAGATTTAGAGTGGAAAGGACAAAGAGTTCATGTAATCCAACCTCTCTTCATTTGACAGATAAAGAAAATGTAGGCAGAGGGAGGGAAGGTGACTTGCTCTTCATCACAAGCATTCATCACAAGTAGCAGAACTAGGATAATGATTAAGCTAGATAAGCAATGGAAAATCCATGGAAAGAGAACTCTCTTCTATCCCTGGATTCATGGAGATGGTTGCATTTGAGCATCTCTATGTACCTCTCTCATTCATCGATTCCCTCATGCTCACACTCATTCACTTATGCCTCCATTTCATCAGCCTATATTTATCAAGTGCTACTATGTGCCAGGCAAGTGCTATTACAATCTCAGATCCCCCCTGAGAACCACAAGCCATTAAGACAACACCTTAGCATCATTTGTTAACCACATCATTCTCTGCTGTTGACAAGAGGTACTCAGGGCAGTGTAAGGACCTGAGTGGGGACAAATGGAGTGAAGTGGGGGTGGGGAGGAAGGAGATGGAACTGAGAAAAGGGAAAGGGGCTCAGTAAAAGAGTTGTTGGGGTACTGAAGGCAAACCCTTTTACTTTATTCATGCAGGATTGGTAATTGGAGCACGCTAATCATTTCCCCTTTCCCCACCCACCACATTTCTCTTTTCTGACATTTAGTGAGCAAATCACTTAATCTTTCTCAGCCTCAGTTTCCTCATCTGTAAAGTGTGGATAATAGTAGCATCTGCAATTCCCATGACAAGTAAATGAGATAATATATGGAAAGAGCTTCTCAAACTAAAGCTATATAAAATATGGACTATGAATTATAATAGTAACAGTAATAATTGACATTGTGATAACTTTGTGTACCTTTACAACCAATTTCCCAGCACCTAAGAACTCCTGTAGATACTGATAAAACTGGGTTTTTAAAAGGTCGGAGGATCAGAACCTGGACAGTAGTAAAGTCACCCACAGTGCAGCCCCTGTAGAATCACCATAATCCTCTGACTTCAGTGAGAAAGGAAGAGGATAAGAAGGAGTTATTAGCTGTTCAGCTATTTTCCAGGCATTGAGGTAAGCATATGCAGAACCTTGACATCTCTGGAACTGATTCTATACCTCTCAAATCTGTTCTACTCACTCTATTTTTTGCCACAGTTGCCTTAGTGCTTTCATATCTCATGACTGAATTACTCTAGTAGCCTTTTTATTGGTCTCCCTCCTCAGGTCTTTCTCATATTTAATCAATCCTTTATAAATCTGGGGCAGCTAGATGGCACAGTGGATAGAGCACCAGCTCTGCAGTCAGGAGGACTGTTCAAATCTGGTATCAGACACTTTCTAACTGTGTGACCCTGGGCAAGTCACTTAACCCCAATTGCCTCAGCAAAAAAAAAAAAAAATCCTTTACAAGTCTGAAAAATGATAGCTTCCTCAAGAAGCTTCAGTGGCTCCCTTTTGCCTCTAAGATAAAATAGAAACTTTTCTCTCTGACTTTAAAACCCATAACAAGTAGGCTCCAATGTGACTACACTTTACCTTCCTCACTTTGTATCTCAGACAAACTGCCCTTCTTGCTATTCTTTGCATGTGACATTCTTTTTCCTATCTCTGTGCCTTTGTATAGACTCTTCCCCCATGTCTGGGTTATTCTCTTCCCTTAAAACTTTTAATGCTCATTTCATTGATCATCTCCTTCAAGAAATCTTTCTAGATTTTGTCAAACCACTTCATATTAATTTTGTATATATTCTTATTTCTCTTTGAACCTGTCATGATCTTCCCTCTGTCCCATCCTCTCCCTTAGTACATGTAAGCTCTTTGATGTCAAAGACTATTAGGTTTATCCTCAGTGCCACATAGTGCTTAATAAATGCTTATTGCTTGCCTGATTGGTTCACAATTAGGACTTGTGTTCAGGAAACTTATAGTAGAGGTAGAGTGGGAAAAAAGTTATAATTTTTACTAAAGCCAGGAAAGCTAGTTTTGAAACACAGTCAATTGTGTGAAAAAAGATACTCTCTGAGTGTCAGTTTCCTTATCAGTAAAGCAGGCAGACATGTAGCACATGGATAGAAGGTTAAAGCTGGACTCCAGAAGTCCTGAGTTTGAATTCTGCTTCATTCACTAGTTGTATGATCTTGGACAAACACTTAATCTTTGAGCCTCAGTTTTCTCATCTGTAAAATGGGGATAATAATAACACCCACCTCAAAAGATTATTGTGAGGATCAAATAACATATAAAAATATGTATAAGATACTTTGAAGACTTTAACATGATCTATAAATACCAAATGTTTTTATTATTGTTAAATAGGAGAATGAGTTTTTCATAACATACCCACATAGTGAAATTTTTCTTTTCATTATGTATAGAATTTATTTTCAAATTTCATTTCCTACAGTGGCCATAGCTGCATATTATTATTATGGTTTTTTGTATGTGTTTGTGGCTTTTTTTTGGTGAATAAATAATTTTGTAAGCTTTGACACACTAGTTAAATGTGAGCAGTTATTATGATAATCTTCATATTATCCTTGCCCTTCTCCACTCCAGGATTCTTTGGGGACTGTCCCAATATTGAGGTGCAAGAGGCCAAATAATTGGCAGTAATGGTTGAAAAACTGTTTCCTTCACAGGACTTTAATAATTGAGGCATATGTTTATAACTATTCTAGTAACATAAACTCCATAAAAGTAGTAACATCTGCCCATCCTTCCTACTTGGCTTGCATTTTTACAATTCACATTGCCTATTGAGCTCTTGGCAAAGACCTTGCCATGCCTTACTCCTGTGAAGATAGCACTGAATGATCCATTATGTCTCACTGAAATGCTTCTCATTTGTGCCCCCACAGAGGACAGAGATTAAGGAAAGGAAGGTCTCTTCATCAGGAATGCTTGCTCTAAACAAAGGATTTTTAAAAATCATCTGCCTATAATCGACATGCAATTAGTGCTTCTATCTAAATTCATAAACTCAGGATCTTTCTTAGAGGTTATCTAGTCCAACTCTTCATTTGAATGAAAAGGAAACTGAAGCCAAGAAAGAACCATAGAAACATGGGCTCTTAGAGCAAAAAGTGAACAGGAATATTTTCAACAAAACCCCAGAGAAATGACTATCCAACCTTTCTTTTATGACCTCCAATGATGGGGAATCCATCAACTCCTGAGTCAGCCCATTCCATTTTTGAATAGTTCCAAGTATTAAGACATTAAACCAAAATGGGTTTCTCTCCAACTTTCACACAGCAAGCCTATTTCTTCCCTTTGAGGCCAAGAAGAACTAGTTGAATTTCTCAGAGTATTTCAAATATTTATAAAAAAACAAAAACAAAAACAAAACCCCCCCCCCAAAAAAAGAACAAATGTTCCTACTCAATGATTGTTTGTTTGTTAGTTTGTTGTCCTTCATCTTGGAGGAGGATTAAAATGACATCACTATGTTGAGGTCAATATGCAGTAGTTTTTCAGAACAGTACAAACTTGGAAGGCTCTACCACAGGTTGGGTACAAATAGTTCATATGAACATTTGGAGGGGAGATGGCTCTAAACTTGTGCATCTCGAGTTACTGCAATTCTGTTTTGTTCATAGAGCAGCCGTGTCTTCTTTGATAGGAGCACACCATGCTAGGTGGTCCTGTGCCAATGTATAAGTTTTTGAATGTTATAAAGAAAATCTGTGTAATTATAATGAATAAACTTGACCCTGAAGAATCAATGAGAAAATGCACCTACACCTTCTAACAGAGATGTGTATGTAAATGGAATTATGAGTGTGGATTGTTGCATATTTCTCTGACAGTACTCATGCATTCATTGGTTTTTATTGAACTGTTTTTCTGTTTTAGTAATTTTTTTTTAAAGAGGGGAATGGTCCACTTTAGAGAAGGAGGAGGAATATATTTGTAAATGAATATGTGAAATAAATGTTAAAATGTTTCTTAAGATATATAAATAAAACCAAGATTCAAATTGTTGTTATTTAAAAAAAATAGTTACTAACTCCCTCCTTCCTCCCTTCCCCCTTCCTCTAATTTTCCCCAGACAAAGCATTCCCTTCAGTTGACACACATATGGCCTGCACTCTAGTCTTTTCACCATCCGATAATACCTAGTGAGTTTTGCAGGGGGATTTTGTGGTGAAGGGAGACTGTGAGTTTGCAGCCAGGGTTCTATTTACTACTATTATACTTACTGAGCTGAGAAGAAATATAAAAGAAAAGTGCTGAGAAGCAATTTAAAAGAAAAATGTTTTCTCTCTCTCTTTCCTTTTTCTTTCTTCCTTTCTTCCTTCTTTCTCTCTTTCTTTCCCACAGTATAGTCTGTGTTGACCCAGGAGAAAAAATATCTAGTAAAAAAATATCTACCTTTACATGACCAGGAATTTAAAAGTTACTGGTCAGAGGAGTGACCCTTTTACCTGAAAGATGGTGATAGCATGAAGTCCAAAACAAAATGGCAGCACAGAGTTTCACTAAGGTTTCAGAATGCAGGCTTACTGGAATTTCCACCATGAGTTCAGAAGTTCATAGCTTTTAAGAATGGGAAGGACCACATTTGGGGGAGATCATTAAGTAATGGAATGTCAGATCAGACAAGGAAGTTGGAACCAAGAGAATAAAAAGGACTGACCTGAGGTCACACAGATAAAGGGTAAGAACCAGGATTAGAATCCATTTCCTGACTCCATGATTCAAGGCTCTTTCTACTGCACCGGGTTGCTTCTCCCATGGGCCATTCTGCTTATAATAGTTACCTTTCTGACTGCACTTTTTTCTCAGAAAGCTTGCACTTTGTTTTTCTTACTGTATATCTATGGATACATACCAAACATATAGAGTATAATCTACCAAAGCTGTAAACACTTGAAAATGAGGGTTTTGGGTTGTAAATGTTTCATTACAGCAGGGTAATTGCAGGGCAATAAATTATGCACTATGTACATACAGCATGCACATATTAATTAGAAATGTCATTAGTCAGAGATACTTTACCAATATTAATTTGAATTAACATCTTCCCTCCATCTGGGGGCTAGTTTGGCCTGGCAGAATAGCAGATGTGGGGAGCTCTGGGGCAGAGATGACAAAAAGGCTTAATTTGTAAAGAAGGTCTGGCTTTGGCCTGCCATGGGACTTGACTGGAGCTGGACAAGAGGCAGCATGGTGGGATATCAAGAGTCCCCATGTTCACTCCCAATTGTGTGGTTCACCATGAAGCAGTTATTTAACCATCTGCCATGTGTGAGGTTCTGTGCTGGGCCCTAGGGGTTACCTGTGCAACTGAAAGTCAGCCACATACTCCCTCTGGGCCTCAGTTTTCTTCTCTGTAGATGAAAAAGTTGGGTTCTCTAAGATCTAAATCCTATGATTCAATAGATTATAGCTCTCCTGAATGAGGAAACCACCAGGATACCTGGGGATCTGCCTCAATGGAATCTGGAAGGCAAGAGAAATTCTTACCATTATCCAGAGTATGCCAAAAGTCTTAGTGCAGTTTTAAGCTATTAAAGCCCAGATAGGGCATTTGGGGCCAAAAGGGAAGAAGGCAATGACCACAAATCACACAACTATAGAGTAAAAGGCAGGATCAGAACCCAAGTTTCCTGGCTCCTTATTCAGGGCTTTTCACATTACATCCAACTGTTTTTCTTCTGACCATTCTACTTCTAGCATCTACCTGCCTGGCTGGGTTAGAAGGCCTGCACTTTTTTTTAAATATTAAAGTTTAAAACTGCACTAAGATTTTGGAACATTGTATGGTAAGTTTATTATTATGAATAGAGATATACTTGTATATACATATATACATACATATATGTATGTACCTATCTGTATGCATGTATATTTATAGATACATGTATCTATATATCTCTACCTCTATTACTATTACTATAGCCTATTTATAGAAATAGAGAGTAAGAAAGGGGAGAAAGGAGGTATATATAGAGAGAAATAGAGACACACAGAGAGAGACACACAGAGAGACGGGGACATACAGAGAGACAGGGACAAATGAACAGAGACAGAGAGAGAGGGAGAGACAGAGAGGCAGTGAGGAATACAGAGGAGGAGGAGAAAGAGAGACAGACAGACAGACAGACGTTTAACCCTAAGGGAGAAATAACATTTTGTTTTTAGATAGATGTTGGCTCACCTTTATCTGCTGCCTGTGGGTCCTGATTGAGTATGAGTTCAGCTTTATCCACAAGCCACCTTTGGGGGTAATTCTCTAGTGGGCTTTGCACCATGAGTTCATGGCCTTTTGGGAGTATATGTCCTGGCCTTCCCTCATAGAGCCTAGATTTATAGCCCTTCCATCATATCCACAATCCTGTACTACTTCTCTTCATCCTTGCAAGATGAAATTCTTCTCTTTGGTCAAGAATCCACTTGGGTGCCCCTTCATCCCATGCAAATGAAAACTCTATTTTCTCTAGTTTTAAAATACTTTTGCCTCCATCACATTCTACTTTTTAATCAGAATTATTGGTATATTTTTATAGCCCTTCCAGTAGAATGAAAGATTCCTGAAGGTAGGGGCTATATCATGACTCACTTTTCATATCCAAAACCTTGCATATAATCAATGTTTAACAAATGCTTGTTGAATTGAACTGGGAGCTAGTGTATAGGATCACATCATAAATGCCCCTCAGCTCAAGATATTGAGTCTAGTTGGTAGAAATCAAGGAAAGGCTTCAAAGAGTAGGCAGCATTTGAGTTAAATCTTTATGCTTAGGGAACCAACAGTGGAGATAGTGGGGAAAGGGCATTCTAAGTATGGGAAATAGCATGAGAAAAGATCTAGAGGTGGGAAAACATTACTGACTAAGTTTCTTCTGGTGAGGGACTATTTCCATTGCTTATTCCTAGCCTCTGGCAGAGTTACTTGAGTTTTTGGAGATGTTCCTTGATTTAAGTTGAATTGATATATTCATTGGACATTGAATAACCTATTATCATCATATCAGCAGCAGTAGTATAACTAATAATTCTATAGTACTTTACAAATATTATCTCATTTGATCCTCACAACTCCGCTGGGGAGTAGGTTCTATTATTTTCCTACTTTACACAAAAGGAAACTGAAGGTAACAGTAATTAGGTGAATTTCCCAGAGTCACACAGTAAATGTCTGAGATTGGATTTGAACTCAGGTCTTCCTGATTTTAGGCCCAGTGCTCTAACCACTAAGTCACCTGTCAGCCTCTATCCTTTCTATTTCATTACCAATGACTAGATGTTTGGCTTTGTTTTGAAGACTTCTATCAAGAGGGTGTTCCCTACCACCCGAGGGAGTCCATTGGAATTATTAGGACCCTTTGTCTTACATGGAGTTCACCTCCCTGCAACTTCCAACTCATCCTACTAGTGCCTTCAATTATGAGCAGGATAAGATATCAATCAATAAGCATTTATCAAAACACTTACTCTGTGCCAGGCACAATATTAGCACCATTTTCATAGGATCATAGTTCTGGAACTGGAAGAGACCTTAGATGCTCTTGTCAATGCCCCTTATTTTACAGATGGGGAAACTGAGGGCCGGGAAGGTTAAGTCCTTCAACCAAGATCATAAAGTTAGCAAATAGCAGAGCTGAGATGTGAATCCACATACCTCTGACTCCTCTTTCTTACAGATCGAGTAGCTTCTGCTCCTTCAACTGATTTTCACTTGGCATGTTTTGAAATTCCCTCATCATTCAAATAACCATTGTTAGAATGTATTTAGTTATCTTCTAAAATATGGCAACCAGAACTGGTATTGAAATACATTAATTAAATATAACATGGTTAGTATTGCACTGAGACATTTTAAAGTATTTTTTCTCATAATAACTCTGTAAGATAGGTAGATTTAATATTAACTCCTAATTGCATTTGACTAAACTGAAGTTTTGATTAGTTAGCTGACTTACCCATGATTCCACATAGCTAGTTCCTGTCCTCTTGACACCAAGTTCCCCTGATATTTTAATGCAGTATTTATTAAGTACCAACAATATTCTGGGCCCTGTTTTAGTCCCTAGACCAAAGCAAAGGTAAAGCACAAATAGAGCTTCCTTGTTTTCTTCAACTCCCTTCAATAAGGAGGCCCCTGACCTCTGCAAGAGGACTCCAGGGGCATAGAACACGGGACAGAAAAAGCCAGGGCAAATGAGTAGGCAGTAGCCATTTGCAATGTGTAGTAGCCTGAATCACTGAATGGGTGTTGCCTTAGTCAAACTGAGACCTGTTAAATACTTTACCTTAAAGAGGTCCCACTACTTATGGGGCCATCTCCAGTCACTCTGATTTATATCTGACCACTGGGCCCAGATGGTTCTGGAGGGGGAGTGAGGCAGGTGACCTTTCATAGCCTTCCTTCACTTAAATTCAACTCATCTGCATGCCATGACATAATGACTTCCTGATGTCATGGTCCCCTTTGAGAATGATGGACAAACAACAGTAATGCTCCTCAGGGGGAAGCTGAGATGACCTTCTGCAGATCAGGAATGAGGAAAGAGGAAAGAGGAAAGAATATTATCCTAGTTGTTAAGACAATTGGCAATTATTTGGCTATGGTAGGGGGGTTATTATGAGAGAGGTGCCTTGTAAACTTTAAAGTACTATAGAAATGTGAATTATGATCCAGGTGGACAGAGTGACTCTGAGAGGCCATTTCTCCATTTTCAGTGGTCCAAAAGCCACTGGAGATCTACTACCATCTCCCAGCATGTCTTTGTGGATGTAATTAGTTCTGTCCGTAATCCAGGATACATAGTCAGTGGAAAAGTGAGTGAGGACCTATCCTGGACACTTAGAATGTAAGACAGAATTCTATTCTGTTACATTAGGGTTAAAAAATGAGAACTGTGGTCAGAATTTCCCATGATGCTACTACTCCATCCAAGACACATTCCTTCCCTGCTCCTTCAGGATCTTCTTCCATCAAGGGTTCCCCAGAACCAGTAGGCTTCTATGAACCAGAATAATGTTCCTGGTTTTCCTTCCTAATCCTTCACTGCTCAGGAGCAGCAGTAAGGGGCTAAGACAAAGTGAGATTTTCCTCCCAGGAATTTTTACCTGCTCAATCAGCCAAATTCCCTCTTCACTGTCAGCCCTTAAATAACATTTCTCTGTGAACTCTCAGCCAATTATGTATTACACTATATTAGAAGGGCAAATAGGTGGTACACTGGGTCTTCAGTTAAGAAAACCTTGTTTAAATCTGGACTCAGACATTTACTAGCTGTGTGACACTGGACAAATCACTTAATCCTATATGCCTCAGTTTTCTCATTTGTAAAATGAACTGGAGAAGAAAATGGTAAACCACTCCAGTATCTTTGCCAAAAAAATCCCAATGGGATCATAAAAAGGTGAATATGGCTGAAATGACCAAACATCAGTGTAGTAATGCTATCTGTGCTGGGGCCTTTATTTCTTTATGGAACTGTTAGTTTCATGAGGATAGGTATCATGTCTCATTCAAACTTGGACCCAAGAAATTAAATGAAAGTTACTTGCCTGAGTTGATGCAGGAAATAAAAATCAGATGTGGTATTTAAACATAGATCCTCTGGCTCCAAAATCTGGTGCTCTCTATTATACCACTCTCTAAGCCTAGAGAGAGCTGGGTTCTCTGTTGTCAAAACCTTTGCCAGTGCTAGCTTTTCAAAAGACCAAAAAAAATCCAGGATTGGAATTGAAGGGAAAAATCACAGAACAGCAACCCTATTTCATGGACCTTAGGTGGGGGTTTTGGAATTCAAGAGTAAGAAGCAGGGAAACATCAGGATAGGTTGACAGATGTGCTTCCAACATCTGTCTCACTCATAGTATTTGAAATATGTCCAGGTTTTCAGATGACTAGTTCTTGAAACCCATCTGCCAAATACGTTCCTATTTCCCATGCTGAAGACATTGAGTTAGCTCTGGGGCAACAGCACAGCCGTGAAACATCCAGCTCAGATTCATTTAGTCTGAGAAAACTCACCCTTGAAATTCTCTAAAAAATCTGGTTAGATTGGCCCAGGGAATTGTGTGCCAGCATGGACTTGATCTTGCTTGTAAAATTCATCCTATTTCTTCGTTTGAAAGGTACCCCGCTGTGACTCCTGTTTACATAGCACTTAATCTCATTCTTCATACAGTTAATCACACTGGTGCAGACAATAACTCAGGGATGTGTCTTGCTTGCCAAATGGGGAAGCTGGACTGCCTGACAGAATGTCAGGATCTGCACTGAACAATGAGGGGATTGCTATGGAAGGAAGCATGCTGGCACGTTGCTTTGTCCAGTGGCACTTGGTGCCAAGTAGTCTTCTCACCTCCACAAAAACACCCAGAGTACAAGACAAAACAAGACCAGGAAAAACCTGTGGACTTGTGCCTACAGCTCCTTGAGTCCTAGATTGGTGGGAAAGAGGGCAGGATTTGGAGTTAGAAAACCTGGACTTGAGTCATTGCTTCTTTCATTTATTGCCTGAAGTGCCTTCTCTGGATCTCAGCTTTCTCAGGCACATGTAGTAACTTTGCTGGACTCCCTCCCCAGGTTGGTACTTTAGATGGTTACAGGCTGGGTTCTCCTAGTGCCAACTCTTTCAACCTTCAAGAATAGTCTGTGGGTCCATGCTTCTAAAACTATAGCCTCCCCCCCGACAACGAACACAACTCAAAGTAAAGGCATTTACTAAGATAGCATAGTAAGAATAGAAGCTATACCACATTCCTGCCATTATGGGCTACATTCTCACAAATATTTCTGTTATAAGCAAGAAGAACTGATGAAACTTCAGATACCCTGGTAGTGAGACAAACATGTATGGAGTCTATGTGACCAAGGAAATTCATGTCTCCAATATGTCATGGCTCAGTGTTCTTTCTTTTGTCATGGCATTCTTAACAAACTCCACCAGGTACAGTGTCTCTGCTGGGTGGGCTTTTCAACTAATTTCCCTGGGTCTGCTTCTCGCCACAGTATCTCCTTGTCTTCCTCCTCTTCTTCCTTCTCCTTCTCCTCTTCCCCTCCTCCTCTTCTTCTTCCTCTTCCTCCTCTTCTTCTTTCTTGTTCTTCTTCCTCCTCCTCCTCTTCTTCTTTCTTGTTCTTCCTCCTCTTCCTCCTCCTCTTCCTCCTCATCTATTTCTTCTTCTCCCTCCTCATTTCTTTCTCCTCCTTCTTCTTCCTCCTCCTATTCTTCCTCCTCCTCCTCCTCCTCTTCTTTTTCCTTTTCCTCCTCCTCCTCTTCTCCTTCTCCTCTTTCTCCTCTTTCTTCTCTTCTTTCTCCTCTTCCTTTTCTTCCTCTTCCTCCTCCTCCTTTTGCTCTTCCTTCTCCTCTTCCTCTTCCTTCTCTTTCTTCTCCTCCTCCTCCTTTCCCTTTTCTTTCTCCTTTTTATCTCTCTCCTCTGTTTCTCTCTTCCTCTGTGTGTGTGTCTGTCTCTGTCTCTCTTTCACACACACACACACACACACACACACACACACACACACACACACACACACAC
>JAJPUD010003838.1:123968-134115 GCA_023553655.1 Myrmecobius fasciatus | reverse complement strand
CACACACACACACACACACACACACACACACACACACACACACACACCAACTCCTGAGCCTTTACAGTAGGAAGGGAATTCTGCTTTCATTTGTCTGCTTTCTAGTAGAGGTAAATTGAGTCATATCTTAAAGAGGTAATTCTTTCCTAAATATCTATTTCCAGTGGGAACAAGTTTCATTTTTTTAAATGCCACTAGAGTCATGACCTTTTTTGGTTAGCCAAAGACAAACCACCCTTCCAATTCCTTTAGGGAATTATTTTCATACTTGCTAACAGCATACACTCACCTTTGCACTTCGTTTAACATGTTAACACTTTGTCTCTCTGTTATTTGTTCCCTTCTTCGATCTCATCAACTGAGTTTAGGGAAGACTGCAATCAATTGTCAAGGACTAGCTTCTCTCCATCTCCCACCTCCCCACCCTGTACAAAATATCAGAGAACTGGGATAGTTCTAAGGTCATTTGAAGCTCTGAATCTGACTCTGATGCTAATTCATGACATGGCACTTTTCAAGGCTAACTATTTGCAGAACAAACAACATCTAAAGGAATTGCACTGCTGGAAAAATAGCCTTGGGATCATAAGGCTCATAGAGAAGAAAACTGATTTCCCTAAGATCACAGAGATGACAAGTTAGCAAAGCTGATAGTTAAATCCAGGTCTTTGGATTCTAAGGCTAGCCTTCTTCCCATGGTCCCATTGCATGGATAGAGGTATAACAACTGCCCAAGCATTTCCTGCCAGAATAGGGGTCCACAAAATGATGAGTTCCCAAGACACACAATGGATAGATAGTCAAAAGGTTTTTTACTAATTGATCATAGGGCATTGGTGTCCTCTGGCCAATGACTGATGAGTCCATGGGTTTAGTTCCTGTTTCCAAAGGAATTCTACTAACATATATAGATACACACATGTGTGCACACATACACATATGTATACACACACCCCAAGTTCAAATAGAAAGGTGTACTAAACCAAACTGTAAATAATAAGCAGGCTACACATTGACTTAGAAAAAACAGCATATTAACTTTATCTAAATTTTATTGTATTTTTATTTATTTTATTAAATATTTCCCAATTTTATTTTAATCTGGTTTGGGCAGTACTTGGAAGTATTATGGGCTTCATGTTTGACTTCTCTGCTTTAAATTATTACTTCCTGGTATATTCAGGGGTACCTGGAGTCAGCTTTCCCTAGATTAGTACATTTATAAAAGGTTCCAGCCTCTCTCTGTCTCATTCAGTATAGAACCCCACAATTGTGATAGCTTTGGGTCACTCTGAATGGACTTGGCACTCTGGAAAACCAAGTCCCAGGATCTGATTACATGCATGATTTAATTTCCCAGAATGAGAACAACTCTGGGATTCAAAGGTCGAAATGAGAGGGAAACACATGTCTCCTCTTATTCTTTGCTATGAGTGAATGAAAGAGGATTCTACTGGTGGTTTCTATGCTATAAATAAACTCTATAGTTGAATAAATGGGGGCTTATGCTTGTGCTTTTAGAAATGGAATAAATCAGGTGTTCATAACTACTCTACAGTAGTTCTCTGAGAGTGAAATGCTATAGATTGAAGGCTGTCCAGCATATGAAGAGACTGAAAATCAAATTAGACCAATTCTCTCTTATTTAGATAGAAAGTACCTACTTGCTAATGCCCATCTTGGTGAGGTTTAATGTCTAATGGAACTCTGGCCTGCTGCAGAAAGGGGAAATGGCAATGTAGAGCAAGTGAAAGTCAGTATTAGGGAAATTTAATCTTTTTGTCTTAGTTTAAGTATGGCCTAGATAGTCCCTTGCAAAAAGAAAGGGGATTCTGTTTATTTTCAATTAGCGAAAGGAAGGGGGAAAATCTTATAAACTTTAAAGTGTTACAGAAGGTCCAGTGGTCATGATTGCCTTTTTTACATATTTCACGTACAGTCACAGAATTTCCAATAACAGACTTGTAGTCCTTTCTTTTCTTTCTTTTTTTTGCTTTTTGCTGAGGCAATTGGGGTTAAGTGACTTGCCCAGGGTCACACAGCTAGGGAATGTTAAGTGCCTGAGACCAGATTTGAACTCAGGTCCTCCTGACTACAGGGCTGGTGCTGTATCCACTGAGCCACCTCGCTGCCCCCAGACTTGTAGTACTTTCAAGTTTACAAAGAACTTTCTTCATAATAGAAACTCCAGATATTATTGCACCCATTCTAGAGATGATGAAACAGAAGCTCAGTGAGAATCAATGCCTTGTTCAAGGTCTCACAGCTAATAGAGGCTTAGATTCAAGTCCATGACTCCTGGCTGCACTTTGCTCTGTACCTGATGTCCTAGTTGAAAGCACATATGTCTGCTCCCCTCCCCCTTCATCCTTCTGTCAGAGATGATAGCTGTTAATGTCCTTGCATCCTCTATCCATTCCATAACGACACTGTCTAGCATTTGCTTGGAGTCACATTCCAGCTCTGAGGCAGGAACCTCCCTCCTCAAAACACCCTATTCCTCCTCCGGGACTCCGTGGGACAATGGATAATTGGGTCTGCCAGCTGGATTTGTCATTAAAAACCAAAAAATTCATAAAAGTGCCCTTGAATCGCATTCAGATGATACGGTCACCCACTTCCCATCATGTTAACATTTTTAGGGATGAAATGGAGATGTGTCTGCACAGCTGGATTCAACTCTCAGAGGGTCTTTCCAGAGTAGACTGCACAGGGTATGAGGAAGCTGATTAAATAATAGGGAGTTCAGTTGGACCCCTTCTCAGCCCCTAGCTGAGCCCATTGCTTTCTTACCTGTACAGAAGCCACCCAAATTTGAATTGCATCTATATGGCGCCATAATAACCTGTCAATCCTACATATTTCAAGACTTAAGGATCTCAGATACTATGGTCTGATCATAGATTAGGTGTCTGTAGAAAAGGGAAAAACTTCCAAAATACATTTGGACATGTTCAATATCCAGAAGATTGACTCCAAGGGAATTTTTCTAGCTACAAAAGTTCATGAATACTGTCAACTATGCAGTAGATAGTTTGGAATTAAGTGCACAAGAGCATGATGAAATACTGGAGCCCAAGGCTTTAGTAGGGGAGTCAATTCAGTAAAAAGAAACAAAAAACAATGTTTTTGTGCTATGGCATAGATCAGAGGGTTCTTAACTAGGAGTCCTCCAATCCTCACAAGGGGAACATGGATAGATTTCAGGGAGTATGTTTATTTAGGAGTGAAAAAACCCCAAGATCTTTTCTTTTCACTAATCCCTAACTGAAATTTAGCATTTCCTTCAAATACAAATTTAAATATGTGAAAAACATCATCTGAGGAGTCCACAGATTTCACCAATGAGATTGCTGTGGAACAAAAAGGGTTAAAAACCTCTGACAGAAGTAAAGATCTTATTCAATATACTGTATTCTTCACTCAGAAGTGGGAATATAGGGATTGGAACTGGAAGGAGCCCTAGAACTTAACTTGTCCCCTCTCCTCATTTTGCCAAGAAGGAAAATGGGGCCCAGAGAATTTAAATGTCTTGTCCAAAGACCCATAGCTAGTAAATAATAGGTCCAGATTTCAAACCTATGTCCTCTGATTCTAAATCCAGTGTGATGGCCATAGACTAATGAATTATTTGGAAATCAGTGGAACAAATGCCAAGAAACCAAATGGAAAGTGGAGATTGGCTCCAGCTGTCTTTGGCTGCCAGACCAAATGGATTAGCATTCTGTCACTTGACTGCAAGCAGTAGGGTATTGGGGAATGGCATTCAGGAGGCCTTGCTTTGAAACCTGGTTTCTCCTCTAGCTTAGCAGGTGACCATTAATTTCTCTCAGATTCAATTTCTTCATTTGCAAAGTGGAGATTAAAATATCCACCCTCTCTGCCCATCTCATAGCAGTGAGATAACACATATAAATAAAATGGCCAACCCATGAATGTGAAGGAGATTGTACTTCACAACTATGCTATATGCTATATAAATAAATATATACATATATATTATATATACATATATATATATATGTAGAGAGAGAGAGGCGGGGGGAGAGAGAGAGGGAGAGAGAGAGTTTTCTGTTGTTGTGGTTCTACTTTAAAGATAAGGAACTTGAGACCCATTTTCAACTGGGCTACAAATTTAGGTTTCCTGTTTTTTCTCCTTTCTGATATTGCTCATCAAAATGAATGCAAAATGAATTATAAACTGAAAAAGATGTCTATATGAATGTAAGGGATTATGGTATTTTGGGGAGAGTATGGATTTGAAAAAGGCTTGTATTCATGTCCTGACGCTGCTACTTGTGGGACTTGGAGATAATTAATCTAAATTATCTAATCTGAAGCAGCTATGTGGTTCAGTTCTGGGCTTGGAATCAGGAAAACCTAAGTTCCAATCCATCCTCACATACTTACTAGTTGTGTGACCTTTATCATGCTTTGATGAGCTGGAGAAGGAAATCACAAACCACTCTAGTATCTCTGCCAAGTAAACCCCATGGACATCACTGATGTGCTTTGGTCATGAAGAATTAGACACACCTGAACAACTGAAAAATAACAAATTTTCTAAACTCTAGTTGCCTTCTATGTGAAATGAATGAATTGGTTAGAAGATCTTTAAAAAAAAAAACCTCCTGCTAGAAGCATTATACAGAGTTACAGCTACATTGTGGGATGATTGGCTGTGATAGACTTGGCTCTCCTCCACAATACAATGATCCAAGACAATTCCAAAAAATTCATGATGGAAAATGCCATCCACATCTACAGAAAGAACTATGGAGTCTGAGTGCAGATCAAAGCATACTTGGTTCACTTTTTGTTTTTTCTTTCTCATAGTTTTTCCCTTTTGTTCTAATTCTTCTTTTACAACATGACTAATATGGAAATATGTTTATTATGATTATATATGTATAACCTATATCAGATTGCTTGCCATCTTGAGGAGGGGGAGAAAATGGAGAGAGGGAAAAATATGGAAATCAAAATCTTGCAAAAGTGAATGTTGAAAACTCTCTTTACATGTAATTGGAAGAAATAAAATACTATTTAAAAAACAGAAAAAAGTCCTGCTAACTATAAATGCTAGACTCCTTAAACCTAAAGGGGAAATTATATGGTTTAGTGGCAACAGACCTGGGCTGGGATTCAGGAGACATGGGTTCTGGTGCTGAACCATTACATAGCTGTTTGACTTTGGAGGAGTCACACTCCTCACTTCCTCCTTTGTAAAATATGCCAGCTGGACTTCACTTGATGATCTTTATAATCCTTCATACCTCTGACATTCTAGGTTTGAAGTTTCCACTTAGATCTGACATTCTATGATCTAATTGTGCCTCTCATCTCTGGCACTCTAATCTGCTTTGTGATTCTATGGCCTAAGTTTCCTTTTTGCACTAGGATTCTATGTCCTATGCTTTGAGGGATCTTCAGTTCTAACATTCTATGAATCTGTGCTTTGCTTAACTGAGATTATCTCACTGGAAAGGACAAAGTTCAAGTCAGTTCTGAGCCTGTTAGTCAAATTAAGTCACTCTTGTGCAAGACATAAGGAAGTTTAAAAATGACTTTGATTGAAACTTCCAGGTCTTAGGAACTATGAACTAAGCTTATACTTGATTTAGATACCTCCAGGTATTATTAACATCCTGCTTCAGAATTAAAATCTCAGAAAAATACAATAAATTCTCACCCTGGTCTTGATAAGAATTTTCTTGATCTGTTCTGGCACACAACAGCAAGATGTTCCCCAAGAAGCAAGGGTTCATATTTTGACCTCAAAGGTGCCATTAGTATAGACTTCTACTCATTTGTTATTTTTGAAGGAGCATAAATGGTGGGAAAGATCTGGTCCTCAGCCATAGCTTCCCATTACTCACTAATATCTGGATAATAATAATATAACAATAGTCATAATAATAATAAGGATGATAATAATGGCCTTCCAATGATAGTCCTCTAACTCACTAATTGCTTTGTCCCTGTGATTCAGACCATCTTTTCATATTCTTTAACCTTTCTATTCAATAAACATTAACATGTCCATAATGTGCAAAGTGCTGTGCACTTGCGGGGGGGGGGATTACAAGGTTACTTAAGACATAGACCTTATGCAGCTTATTGTCTTGCACAGGAGATAGGATACATATATAAACATGCAGGACAATATGGTAATTAAAGTGCAAAGTTGAATATAATCAGAATATAAGACATAAGAATATAATCAGAATATAAGAATTTTGAAAGAAAAAAAGAAAGTTCATTTTTGATTGGGAAACCAGAAAAGATTTCACTGAGGCAGTGACATCTGAACTCAGTCCTCAAAGATGAATAGATTTTGTTTGTTTTTTAGTTTCCTTTTAAAAATATTTTTAGTAAATTTTGTTTTTTTATTATCCTTGTCATTTTGAAGTATCTTCTCCATACCCCTCCTCTGTCACCCTCTGCATTGTCACTCAGTTATCCTTCTTAAGTAACCAAGAAAAAAAAGGAAAGTAAAACCAATTGATATATTAACTCCATATGAGAGAGTATGCATCATTCTACACCTATTATCCTCACCTCTCATAGGAAAGGTAAAAAGTGTATTTCCTCTTTTATCTGGGGCCACTACCATTACACCATTACAATGGTTTTTATTCATCATTTTCAAAGAAGGCCAATGATAACATGGAATGATATATTGCCTCGTGAATGAAATGGAATTTAAGTTCCACAAAATTGTTAGCCCTACTCTCTCTTCCAGTCATCAAAGTCCATTGAAGAGAAAAATCAAGACTACTGGAAATGGTCCAGGATGCATTGGATGATCTTGGTATCTTCAATGTCTGATCAAGCTCCCGTATCAGGCACCTTCATGGTCATTAGAACAAATTGTTCTCATTCCCCCATTCCACCAAGAGAAGTCTTCACATACTTGGGAGTAGACATTCCAGTAACTCACTGAGAGGTTTGAGGCTGTCAGTTATCCTCAACATGATTTAGCTCATCTGCTGAGACAGTTTACTGTGATGTGTTTCTGCTGCACTAACATGCTACAGCTTCTTGAAGCCACAGGTGAGAATTGGGTGAAAGTAGAAGCCAAAGGTGGATGAATGGCCCTGAAAAGGGCTTGACAAGTCCTCCTGGGAGACCCCACATATTCAGTCATTACAATTATACAGCATTTGACTTCATTCAAGTGCTCCTTTCATTTCTATTGTATTTAAAGTTTACTTTATTCCATATTAATTCTTTAAAATCTTCCTATGCTTCTTTGAATGCCTGATATCCATGGTTTTGTAACATGTAGTAAATGATCCAGTATCTTTATAACACAATTGGCCCAGCCATTTTCCAATCAATAAATGTTCGTTTTGTGGCCAGTTGGGTAGAATTTTATTAAGACAGAGTTGAAGATGGTGGATTGCACATTCCAAGCACAGGTAACTATGTAAGTAAAGACAAAGAGATGGGAAATAAATTCCTAATGAATCAGGTCAACAATCAGAGTTGTCTTGCTTAGGTGTCTTTCTGTGGCTAGGACATAGAATAATGCTTAATGGTGAAGTGGGCATTAAACTAGTGATTGTGGCCTTATTTGAACCTTTGCTCTTTTTTCTTGGTTACTTAAAAAGGATCACTGAGTAAAAATGCAGAGGATGACAGAGATGGGGTATGGAGTAGATACTTCAAATGACAGGGATAATTAAAAAACCAAACAAACAAACTTTACTAAAATATTTTAAAAAGGACACTAAAAAACAAACCAAAAAAAAAAAACTATTCATCCTTGAGGACTGAGTTTAGATGTCACTGCCTCAGTGAAATCTTTCCTGGTTTCCCAATCAAAAATGAACTTTCTTTTCTTCTTTCAAATTTCTTACATTCTGATTATATTAAACCTTAGAGTAGGTTCTCTATGTGCCTTCCTACATAGAAATGTATCCCCTCGTTTGCTTAGAATATCAATATTAGAGTGTCTCCAAAGATAAATATCCCTCTTCCCAAGCACAGAGCCAAGGACTAGGACACCAACTTTGGGTTCTGGGCTGCATTATTAACTGCTAGTACCTAACTTCTTACTAGAAATTATTTTTCAACTTAATAATTAGTTAAGAGAAATCCCCATGAGAACAATTGGAATGCTTAAGGAAGAGATGCCAGAAAGAGAGGAAGGAACTTGGAGAGAATATAGATGGAAAATAAATTTCACATCATTTATCACTGATCAACTCAACTTAACCAGATCCTGGCTCTGGTGCTCGCTACCTGTGTGACCTGAGGGAAATCAATTAAACTCTCTGGGACTTAGTTTCCTCATCTGAAAAATGAGAGGTCTCCAACTAGCCTTCCTAATCTCAAATCGTGATTCTCTAAGATCAGCTTTTAATGAACCAGTCCCATTGCCCCTTCCATAGAGATCAGTTCCCTTGAACTGCCTCTCCTAACTGGAATTTACTTTGTAATATGATGTAGCATAAAGATCCTGATTCTGGGATTCAGGAGTCCTAGGTTTTAGTTTCTGTGTGATCTTGGCCAAATATCTTCTCTCTGGGCTTCAGTTTCCACATCTAAAAGAAGAAAATTATGCTAGAAGGATCATAAGGTTCCTTCCAGTTTGAATGTAAACCTTTTTAGAATAGAGATTATTTTCATTTTTTATCTTTTTATCTCCCCAGTACTTAATATAGTGCCTAGTATGTAGTAGATGCTTAATAAATGTTTATTGATTGATTCTTTCCAACTCTGACATTCTATGATTATGCTTAAAATATTGGGAGAGAGAAGTTGGTAGAAGAGAAAGGTAGGCTGATATTTACATATGTGAAATTATCCTTCATTCCTGTCCCCTCTGCCAACCTACTCCCTCTTCCCCCCTTCCTTTAGAGCTCCTTAAATCTGATGGAGGAGGGAGAGATAGAAGAGGGCAGGGGCGGGAGTCTAACATATACTGAAAAGGGATTTTGATTAATTTACAGCTAAAAAAGGTAAGCAATTTGCTAAGGAAAAAAGGTAAAAGAATGAAAACTGAAAACTGCACCTTATCTGAATAATAAAATTAAATTATAACAGCGCTGTCAGGGGCTCGATAGACAAGTGTGACTAGATGTAATCTAAGTAAAAACATTGGATCTGTCTGTTTATAGATCTAATAAATTATGTTAGAATTGTGTTGTTATAAATCCAGGCTTCCCAGCAAACCCAACAACTAATTCATCAGTCACTCTTCGAGAGATTTGACTCTCTGTTCCAATTGCTCGCCATGCAGATAACAAGGGGCTTTACAAATCTCCTGGTTAAATGTCATTTGTTTCAGTGCCATAACATGCCATGGATCACTGCTCACACACAGTCACCCAATTATATTAACCTGCGCAGCGATGTGGTATGTAATGACATGACATTAACGCGGGCACTTCAGAGATTCCGACAACTTGGTCTTTCTCAGTGAAGTAAGGGCTTTCTTCCCCGGAAACATCTCAGCTGTCGTTTAAATGCAAAACAAAAGGCTGTGTGTGTGTAGAAACACAGATTAACTTCTCCCTAGTAGTATCTAAAATGCTTCATGATTTATTCTAGGTGATCTCAGAGGAGCTTGTGGGCTGATTTCTAATACAATATCTGAATTACCCCCAAACCACCATTATTTTACCAAATTGACAATTTCTTGCTTCAATGTCATCCTGGGGTTATATCTTAAATAGAACACTTTAAACTGTGTGAATATGAACCAGAGGATCATTACAGAAGACCCAGTGCACACAAGAGGACTCAAGTGAAG
The DNA here is from genome assembly GCA_023553655.1 of Myrmecobius fasciatus. NCBI lineage: Eukaryota > Metazoa > Chordata > Mammalia > Dasyuromorphia > Myrmecobiidae > Myrmecobius > Myrmecobius fasciatus. Next base: position 124,352 of record JAJPUD010003838.1, on the reverse strand, counting down.
ACCTTCCTTTTGGGAAAGGGCCTCCATCTATTATGCATGACCTTTATAATTGTTAAAGCCCAATGTTTCCCAGTGGATTTTCAGAGGTGTCATAATGTGACAGTATAGCCTTGTGACAGCCTTGCAGGATGCCTTTAGGGGCACACCTTCAGGGGTGAGCTGTTTAATAAAGGAAGTAGAATCCCCATTTCCATTTACTCCCCAGATAACTGCCCTCTTCTAAGTCAGCAGCCACTCTCTGAGCTACAACTAGGGTAGAGTGACTGGGGTTCTCTTCCAAGGCACTGGCTTTGGAGTGTATGTGTGTGTGTGTGTGTGTGTGTGTGAGAGAGAGAGAGAGAGAGAGAGAGAGAGAGAGAGAGAGAGAGAGAGAGAGAGAGAGAG
>JAJPUD010003838.1:109959-123958 GCA_023553655.1 Myrmecobius fasciatus | reverse complement strand
GAGAGAGAGAGAGAGAGAGAGAGAGAGAGAGAGAGAGAGAGAGAGAGTGGTGGGAGGGAGGTATTTCTTCTCTGTTTACCCATGGTTTTTCCTCATAGTTTTTTGCTGGTCCATGCTTCGATTAAGCATGACTATCTCACGAACCCCTCCTCTCCTCCTTTTATTGTAATACCCTTCCCCATCCCCTCTCCTGTGGTCTATCTACTTTCCCTCCTAATTCTCTGCAAGAGACATTAGGCATTAGACTCTTTAGGGTAGTAACTTCTGAAGGTTTTTTTTTAAATATCAATTTTAAAAAACAACCAATTTGATCAGACATCCTCCATATAATTATACTTACTAAGTTTTGAATTATATACTAAAATATATTGTGTGCATTGAAAGGTAGACAAAATAGAAATAAGAATGATATGAAACAAATTTTTAAATAATGATTTTATTTATTAACATTACAAAACATTTGCTCTCAAATATATCATAACTTTTTAATGAGAGCAAGATGATTGAATGTGCTTCCTTATCTTTAAAATCTTGGTTTAACTTTTTGTGATTCAGTTCTCTTTTGGCTGATTGCTTTCTGCCTAGTGGTACTCCAGAGAGAAAAGAGAAGCAATGCTCTAAAAGAAAAGGCATCAGACCCTCCAAATTTGAAGCCATCATGTGGTCTGTGATAGGAACCTCTGTTTATTTCGCTTGGCATTTTTTCTTTCATTTAAGATGAAGGAGCTGGAAGTTATGCCATTGTGGATTTCAGAAGGGGATGAGAATCATCCATTAAGAGGTGTGAGAGTGGAATCCATGCTGGGATTTTTAGCCAACTAATTTCCTAGCATTAATGTCCGAAAGAGTAGCTTTCAGGACTGAGTTCTTTCATTGCTGAGACAGACTCATATAGCAATAATGTTGCATTTGGACATGAACTTGGTGGGACCAGTGCCATACAGAAACCTATGCATTATTATTATTGCATAATATTATTATACCTAAGCAGACTTTCCACAGAGACTGAGCTAGTATAGAGGACAGTGTGTCCCGAGCTGCTAAGGAGAAATGCTTGTACTTCTGTTCTTGCTGAATCTTCCTTAATAAATGCTAAAAACCAAACCAAACCAAACCCCAAATCCACATACTTTGTGATAGAATAATTCAAAGGTCTGATTCTAAGTTTAGTTTATTTCTAAACATGATTTTACTGGCTGGCATAGCTAGTAAGAAGAGAGAACAGCAGAATGATTACATCTAGTGCTCAAGATGCTATATACATATACATATATATAATGAATATTTATATTAGAGTTCTTCTATATCCTGCTTGTTTAGACCTGTGGTATAAAGAAATCTTGGTACAGTGAAGCACTTCATGCAGAATCTAAATGTTAGTAGTAACAACTACTCATATCTTTATTGTGCTTTATGATTTATAAAGCATTCTCTCTTTACAAGAGTGTGTGATAGGTAAACTATCACTGAAGGTCTAATTTTACAAATGAGGAAACTGAGCTCCTAGAACTGAGCTATTCATTGGCAAGCAGCTGATTAAGTGTTGAAGCTAGTACTTGAACCCAAGTCTCCTGACTGTAGATTGAGTGCTCTATTATATCACATAGAAGCTGTTATGCTTTCCTTTCACAAAAAAAAAAAATCAGTTAATAAGTGCTTAGCAAAATATTCACATATTGTGCTCCACACAAATTAAGCTCAAAAGTCTGTATCTTCTGTATCTCTTAAAAAGATCTTGCTCAGAACCATCCATAGGAAGTGTTTCCAACAGGCTTATTGAGTCTTGCTGAGTGATTGTGAAAGGTGAGGCTTCCCAGATTATTGGAACACAGGAGCTCCTTTATCAACATTTGAAGGTAATGATATTTCTCCTGGCCTTCTGTGTGGAAGATTTACAAAATCACAGACTTGGAGCAATAACTAGAAATTTGGTGCCTGCGGCAAGCAGTTCAAAACATGCCCTAAAAAGTTGGGCCCCAAATTGTTTTCAAATCTACTTTATAATTCATGATTTGAAAATAATGCAAATCTAGTCAAATGGGAGAGGGAATTATTTACTATAATAGCTTTTTATTGGAGTATATTAAAGTTTGGAGACTTTTAAATTTGAAGATCCTGGGAAAAAGTTGGGCTGACTCAGCTAGCAGCTATTCTGAACAGAATATCAGAACCCGGAAGAATGTTATCGATCATTTAGTACAGCATTGCTTTTACAGAAGAAAAAATGGGTCTAATAAAGTCATATGATTTGTTTAAGGTCACATAAATGAGTAATCAGCAGAGTTAGGTGGGAATAGAACACAGATCTTCTGGATACAAGCATAATTTTATTACAGATTTACTTCTATTCAGAGATATCTTGACCTCCATAAGGAACTCATGGACCCAGCCCCTGACTGGACAGAGTGTGCACCAGCAGCTCTCAACTCTTACAAAACCACTCTTGAGAGCAAGGGGACCTGGAATTTGTCAAAACTCAGCATTAGACATACTGAAGTCTAACCTCTAGTAACACAGCCCCTTCTGTAATTCAAAAAGATAAATACATTTGGCAGGTATCAGGTTCCCAGCTGCAAGAAGATCTTTTAAGGGCCCTGCTTGCTCTGTGCAAACAACACGGCTTTGGCTCCGGATTCCCTCTCTGCAGCACTAGCTTGTCTTTGAAACACATTTTTGACTTTGAATTATCTCTCCTGCATCACTCTTTAATAATTTTGCATCCTCATCATTGCCTTTCATTTAATAATATAAAAAGGGCTTTCCTCACAATACTCCTGTGATATTTGTATATGCATATGTACATATATACATATATATATATATATATAAATTCCTGGATTATCCCCATTTTATAGATGATATTGAGGTTCAGAGAGAGGTAAAGTATTTTGCCCTGTACATGTAATTATTAAGTATCTTATGTGGGCTGTCTATAACTCTTCTTTCCTAGTAGATTAGTACAATCCCTGAGAAATCTCTAATTTTTTATCTCCAAATTCAGCTCTCATCTCCTTTCAACTCTTCAAGTATCTGATAATATTTTAGATATATATTTTTTAAAATTAAGCCTGTGATTTCATAGGTAGAGAAAACCCCTATGAAAGAATTTTCTTTCCTAATGCAGAGGTTCATTTGCTTTGCAACTTATAATCATAGATAATTGTTGGAGACAGAAAAAGATTAACTGACTAAATCATTCTTACATAGTCACTATCTGTCAATGGTAGAGTTTGAACTCAGTACTTCTTCACTCTGAGGTTAACTATCTTTGTTTCATACTGCCACTTGGATAAATTTTAGGTGTTTAATAAATGCTTATTTTAAAATTCTATTTTATTTTATTTTTAGACCTGCATTTTTCCCTCCTTTCTCTCCCCTTAATCAGATTTTCCAAGTTTTTAAAAATTGTTTTTGCAATATTGTAGTTATTTTATAAGTTGTTTTCTTGGTTCTACTTACTTCACTTTGCATCAGTTCATATAAATCTTGCCAGAATTCTTTGACACCATCCTCTCCATCATTTCTTACAGCACAATAGTATTCCATCACATTCTTATACCATAAGTTGTTCAGCCACTCAGCTATTAATAGAAATCCCTTCAATTTCCAAAGCTATCTCATAATTAAAAGAGCAGCTATATGAATATATAATATATGAAAAATATATAATATATACATACAGATATCTATATATTTCTATTTCCTTTTCCTCTTTCTTTGATCTCTTTAAGGTATAAATCTATAGCAGTATCACAAGGTCAAAGGGTATACTCAATTTAAAAGCTTTTCAGACATAGTTTCAAATTGCTTTTTAGAATGGCTAGACCATTTCATAGTTCCCCTAAGAGTTCATTAATATACTTATTTTCCCACAGTCCCCCCCAGTCTTGTCATTTTCCTTTGCTGTCAACTTTGCCAATCTAATAGGTATGAGGTAAAACCTCAGAGTTGTTTTCATTTGCACTTCTCAGATTATTAGTGATTTAGAGTATTTTTTCCACGTGACAATTAAAAACTTAGGGCAGTTCGGTGGCACAGTAGATGGAATGTTGGACTTGGAACCAGGAAGACTCATCTATGTTCCTGAATTCTAATCCAGCTTCAGATACTTACTAGCTATGTGACCTTGGACAAGCCATTTAACCCTTTTCTCCTGTGTTTCCTCATCTATAAATTGAGCTGGAGAAGGAAAGATACTAATCTTTGCCGAGAAAACCCCCAAAAGGTTGAAGAAGAGTCAGATGCTATTGAAAACAGATGCAAGAACAGAACATTGATAGCTTGGATTTTTTCTTCTGAAAACTGACTATTTATATCCAACCATTTATCAGTAGGGGAATGGCCCTTTCAAGAAATACTTTCTTTTTCTTTTGGCAAGACAATTGGGTCACACAGCTAGTTAGTGTCTGAGTCTGGATTTGAACTCAGATCCTCCTGACTCTGGGGCTGGTGCTGTATCTACTGCATCATCTAATTGCCCCTCAAGAGATACTTTTTACTGAATTCAACAATGATGCTCCAGGAAAAGAGTATCATATTTTTGAATAACATTGGGAAGGAGTGGGATGAAATCCTCATTGGCCTGTCACAAGTCTTAAAATTCATTCTTTTGAGATTTGTAGGCTATTCATTCTTCTAAGGTTTCTTGATAAATTAAGAGATCAGGATTTTAAGTAGTTATTGGAATTAGCTAAGAGAATCAAACCTATGGAAATAAGATGCAGTAATGCTTGGAGAAGAGGATGGCTGAGGGAGCTCAGAAGGTGAAACAAAGACTCTGAAAAAGGAAGCAGAAATCGAACGAGCACAAACTTTGCCTACTTTATAATTGAATCTCCAGAAGGGTGGAAGCACTGGACATATAATCAAGAGCCATGGATTCAAATTCTGGCTCTGATTTATCAGTTGTGTGGCTGGGGACAAGTAACTTTAATCTCCTTGAATCCTCACCTAGATTAGAATAATAAAAATGCTTAAACTGCCTTCCTTTCAGAGTTGTTATATGAAAAAAAAATTACATTGTAACCTTAAAAATTCTACCTATGAAAATCTCCCGAGTTGCTAGTGTTCTTCCTCCAGAAATGACCTTTTATTATATATTACATATATATATATAGCATATATATATATATGTAGGCAAATAAGCAATATGGTGGTTATAACATTGGATTTGAAGCTAGGAAGACCTGAGTTCAAATCCTGTCTTAGATTTGCCTGCTTCTATTTCTCCATCTATAAAATGGGAACAAAAATAACACCTACCTCATGGGGTTGTTGTGAGGATTAAGTGAGATGACATATATAAATCATTATACAAATTATAATTTATACAAATCTTAAAGTGGTATATGGGTTATATATCCATCTGATATAGATGTAGATATCTGTAGTGTTGTCTGATAGAATGTTGGCTCTTTGAGAATCAGGACTTTTACTATTGATCAGAGAAATGCAAATTAAGACAACTCTGAGATACCACTACACACCTGTCAGATTGGCTAAAATGACAGGAAATGATAATGATAACTGTTGGAGGGGATGTGGGAAAACTGGGACACTGATACATTGTTGGTGAAACTGTGAACGGATCCAACCATTCTGGAGAGCAATTTGGAGCTATGCTCAAAAAGTTATCAAACTGTGCATACCCTTTGACCCAGCAGTGTTTCTACTGGGCCTATATCCCAAAGAGATTGTAAAGGAGGGAAAGGGACCCACATGTGCAAAAATGTTTGTGGCAGCCCTTTTTGTAGTGGCAAGAAACTGGAAATTGAAAGGATGCCCATCAATTGGAGAATGGCTGAATAAATTATGGTATATGAATGTTATGGAATATTATTGTTCTGTAAGAAATGACCAACAGGAGGATTTCAGAGAGGATTGGAGAGACTTGCATGAACTGATGCTGAGTGAAATCAGCAGAACCAGGAGAACATTATACACAGCAACAAGACTATACGATGATCAATTTTGATGGACATGGTTCTCTTCAACAATGATGTGATTCAAACCAGTTCTTCAGCGATGAAGATAGTCATATACACCCAGAGAGAGGCCTGTGGGAACTGGGTGTGAACTACAACACAGCATTTTAACGATTTCTGTGAATGTTTCCATGCATTTTGTTTTCCTTCTTAGGTTGTTTTTTTCTTCTTCTCTTTCTAGATCTGGTGTTTCTTGTGCAGTAAGATAACTGTATAGATATGTATACATGTATTGTATTTGTCATATAATTTATCCTATTTAGCATGTATTAGATTACCTGTCATCTAGGGGTGGGGGTGGGGGGAAGGACAGGAAAAGCTTGGGGAAAAAAGTTTTTGCAAAGGTCAATGTTGAAAAATCACTCATATGTTTTGTAAATAAAAAGCTTTATATAAAAAAAAAGAGAATCAGGACTTTTTACTGAGTCTTTAAATCATCAGGGCCTCACACAGAAAAAGGACACTTAGTGGGAGCTTAATAAATGTTGATTGGTTTGTTTGACTTTGAGTCAGAGGGTCTGTATTTGAACACCAGCTGTTACACTTATTTGTTGTATGGTTTTTGAAAAGTCACTTCATAACTTGGAACATCTTTCTCCCATCCCCAGATGCCAAAGCTCCAAGTTCTATCATGTGAGACTCCTGTCTACTGAACCCTCTCAGAAACACTATTTTGTTCCAGAGTGAGATTGTAATGCTTAAAAACAAACACAAATCTCCAAAGAAAAAGAGATTTTTTCAGTTTCAGTCAATAAGCATTTATTAAGCTCCTACCATATACTGTACTAAATATTAGGGGTACAAAGAAAGACAAAAGTAAAATATAAACATCAACAATTAAAACCAGTCCCTGTTATCTAGGAGCTCACACTTCCAAATGCAACCTTTTCCTCCCTGACAGCAAGCATCTCTCATCAACAAGAATTCTCTACAGACAGAGAACAGATCCTGGGAGAGCATCTCCCTCTAGGCCAGGCCAAAATTGCTTTTAGCTTGATGGAGGATTAAGTTAAAAGCTGCATGAGAGTCTTCAGAGCCCCTGCAGGAAGGGGCCAAGGCAGATTTTTTGGTGAGAGCCCATTGGCTACCAAGCCACTTGGTGCCAGAGTGGAGAGAGGCTCTCACAAAGCATGAGTTTCCCCTACTAAGCCCTCCATTATACTCTTTCCCCTCCATCCCATGTATTGTACCCTGTTAGTTTTGATTTGTTTCATGGTAAATTGATCAGAATTTTAATTATATACACCAAACAATGGGTGTTTTCCCAGATGAAAGAAGGGGAAAACACCTTCCATTGTCAAATTAATCACTGCCCCTCCCTCAGTCCACACTTACATGTTCTATCAGGTGAGGGGAAGTAGAATTCTTTGGCTCCAGATTATTTCTTAGCCACAACCATCTGCTTGTGACCCAAGTAGTGATTGCCAGGGAGTGCTTAGAAAAGTAACAGAAACAATTGCCTCCCAGGCCAAGTCTGAGGATTCTCCCAGGTGTTGTTGGGAGATGAATCCTTTCAAATGCATTTGACCATGGGCCAGTTCTTCCAAGCTGCTGAGGAAGGGTGCATAGAAGGAGAACTAATCTATCAAAATATAAACATAGAAGCTTCCAGGGAAGGTGGTGTAAGATCATATGAAAAAAGACACCTGGGGAGGTTAGGAATCATTTCTACCATGGAAATGCAAAGTTCCTACCCCAGTGGGCTTCTTGCTTTTTTCTCCTTCCACTGTCCATCCCAGCACCCCAATTTTCATATGCCCCCCCCGAGGGAATGTGAATCACCGCTCCAAAACACATCAGCTAAATCCATGTCCTGAATTCTTATGAGAAACAGCTGGGGCTAAAACATATAATTATTACATTTCCAAATGAAAGGAAAATGCCATCTATCTTATGAAGTCCAACTTCTTCACTTTGTAGATGAAGTAGTTGAAGCCCTAAAACTTTGTGACTTGCCCAAGGTCAAATAGGGAATAAGCATCAAAAATGGGACTTGAAACTATGGTCATCTTTCTCTAGATAGTTAGTTCTCTTTCCACTGTTCTATGCACAGAGATTTTCTGGGCCTTAATGCTACTTGGGAAATATTCTTCTTGCATTTCAGCTAGTTCTGAGTCTAGATTGAATTTTGATCTATTGGGAGAACCTTCTTATTTGAACTTCTGAGGTTATTTTCTTTGTTTTAAATTATTTTGCTATCTCTTACTGAAATCCTCTGCCAATATCTTACTTTGGTAGGGAAGTGACCATAGGTTCTTTTTTTTTTTTCTGAGGCACTTAGGGCTAAGTGACTGCCAATGGAATGTATGGCAACCAAAGGAGCTGATTTCATCTTAGGCTGCATTGAGAAGGAGGCAAAAGGTTTAGAGCCAGCCCACATGTGGAGTATAGTGTTCCATTTTTTTTGTGTGCCATATTTGAGAATCACAGAAACAAGTAGAAACACATCAAGAAGGTAAATAGAATGTTGAAAAGGCTGGAGATCATGCTATACAAAGATCATTTGGAGAAATTGGGAATGTTTAATCTGAAAAAGAAAATTTAGGGGAGCATATGCTTATTGACTTCTGGGATTTGAAGAGCTGACAGTGGCACAGGGATAAGCTTGCTTTGCTTGGTCTCAGAGGTCAGAACTAGGAACAGAGATTGGTGAATGTTTGAGAGAGGCATATTTGGGCTTCATGTGGGAACAACTTCCTAACAGAGCTGTCCTAATGTGGAATGTCCAATTTCCCTTTACTGTACGTTTTCACGCAGAAGCTAGACAACCACTTTTCAACAAGGTTGTAGAGGGAATTTCTTGGTTAGCAAAGGTTTGATTCATTGACATCTGACTTCTCTTAGATTCTCTGACACAGGTTCTATCAGGTCCTATCAAGTTGGAAAGGCTTTGCATGTCACCTGAAGACCAGCCTAGATGAGGTTAGGGAGACTGAAGCCAGCCAAAGAAGGCTGGCTACTTGGCAGAGGTGCAGAGGGATTGTAGTCTATTAGGCAGGCAGGCAGGGGATAAACATCTATTGAGAGCCCATATCAGACAACTAGGTGGCTCAGTGGATCCAGTTAAAATCTTAACTCAGATACTTACCAGATGTGTGACTCTGTGCAAGTTTGCCTTAATCCATAGGAGAAGGAAATGGAGAATCTTACAAGAAAATGCCAGAGACAGCATTGGTGTGCTACAGTTCACAAAGGCGTGAAGAGTCCTTCCCACCTGAATGACTGAACAACAGTATATCAGGCTCTGTGGTAAGCAGCAGGGTTGTGGAAAGGCAAAAGATAATACCTGCCCTCAAGGAACTCACAGTCTGATGGGAAAACAACATTTAAATGACCATGTACAACCCAAGATATATACAGGATAAATTGGAGACTAAAGTTTGAGAGATTGGAAGGAGTGCATCCACCAATGAAAATATGGGTTCTTAAAGTAAGGACCTAGCTTACACTTCTTTTTAAAAAAATTAATAATAGCTTTTTATTTTCAACACACGTGTAAAGATAGTTTTCAACACTCACTCTTGCAAAACCTTGTGTTCCAAATTTTTCTCCCTCTCTTTCTGCCACCTTCCCTCCCCTGGACAGAAAGTAATCCAATATAGGTTAAACAGGTGCAATTTTTCTGAAAATATTTTCACATTTATTATCTAGCTTGCATTTCTTTAAGATTGACAAAACACTTTTGTTAGAATGAGCCTAAGACAGTGAGTAAAAGTGGTATTATTTCCATTTTACAGAGAAGGAAACAGAGTTCTCTAGAGGTTAAGTTAACTTGCCAAGACTCCCAGAAAGACTAAAGATTCTTCCCGGGGATCCTGATTCCAAATTCATTGAACTTTCCACAACAAAACAAATCTGCCTATCAGTGTCCCAAATCTCAGTGCTAAATTTAGATCACTTGAAGTCCTAGGGGCCACTTCATTGCAGGATAGGCCTAGAACATGGAGGTAAAAATGTTCCTACCCTTTGATCCAAAAGTCTCACTGCTAAGCATATGTATTCCTGAAAAAAATCACTGATAAAAAGAAAGGACTTGTGAGCACCAAAATATTTGGAGCAACATTTTAGGAGGTAGAAAGGAATTGGAAATAAAGTAGATGACCATTAGTTGGAAAGTAACTAAACAAATTGTGGTACATGAATGCAATAGATTATTATTGTATTATAAGATGAATAGAATGGATGTAGAAAAGGAGGGAAGACATATATGTACTGATGCAAAATGAAGAAAGCAGAACCAGGAAAATAATATATACATATGTATAACTACATCATTGTAAATGAAAAGAACAACTATGGAACAGTAGAAGATGAATGTTGTAAAATTATAAAGAACAAACGACCTCAAAGAAGAGATGTGAGAAAACAATTCCCTTCCCTCCCCTTTCTCCCTGTCCTTTGAAGAAGTGTGGAATATTACATTTAATGACAGATTTTTTTAAAGTCTATTGATTAGATTTTCTGCATTTTTCTTCTTAATTTTTCTTTTTTATAAATTAAATTAAATTTATTTTTGCTACATTTTAAGTTCCAAAATGTTTTACTTCCCTCTCCCCACCCTGCCACTAGAGAAGGCTACTGTTGCACATGTGCACATGCGCGTGCGCGCACACACACACACACACACACACACACACACACAAACACACCGCACCACATATATACATAAAACTGTACTATGCATACTTCTCATTAGTTCTTTCTCAGGAAGTAAAGAGTAGTAATTATAATTTTGAATATGAATGAGACATTCTCTTACCTTTTCATTTAAAATTTTTTTTTTGTTATAAGAGATGGCTTTATAGGAAGAGGAGGAGGAATTAAATGGAGGAAATTTAAGTAATGCAAAAGCAAAACATATCAATAAAATTTATTTTAGAAATTATAGAATTAATAATGCTTGGCAAGAAGAGAACTTTGAACTACCATCTTGGAACAAAATTTTCTTTTTTCTTTTTTTTTTGCTGAGGCATTTGGGGTTAAGTGACTTGCCCAGGGTCACACAGCTAGGAAGTGTCTGAGACCAGATTTGAACTCAGGTCCTCCCGACTTCAGGGCTGGTGCTCTAACCACTTCACCATCTAGCTGCCCCCTGGAACAAAATTTTCTATTCTAGGTGCCTATGTGCCCAATTGCTAGATAAAATCTAGGATAAAATAGAAATTATTAAAAATTACTTTACCTCTCCTTTGAATGCCCTCTTTTTCCCACTCAAATATTTAATAAACAACTATTATATTTTCATTGGCTTGGCATCAACATTTATTAAGCACCAAATGTGTTCACACCATTATGTTAGGTTCTGGGGGAGATATAAAAATAATTGAGACCCAAATTCTGCTGTCAAAAAATTCACAATCTAACAGGATGATAGAATTATAGGAACACAGGTTTAGAGCTTCGAGTATCTTCGAGACCAAGTAAAAGCCAAACTCTCTTATTCAACAGATGAAGCAACTGAGTCCCAGAAGGGTGTAATGACTCAGTCAACTCAAGTAGTTGGTGACAAAATCAGGATTCAATTCCAAGTCCCCAGCTCCTAATCCAGTATTGTTTTAATCACACCATGCACATTGTTGCTGACAGAAATGTGGCATATTTATAGTATAATAGAGAATATTCTTATGACAAAATGCCTAAAATGAAGAGAAGACACAAAAGCATTAAAGATACAGAGTGTTTTGTGAAGATAGAAGGACAAATGGCTTTGAAAGTTGAAGGATAAAGGCCTTTCCTCTTGAAGGTGGGACTTGAATTGGGACTTGTAGGATGTTGGGGGTGATGGAGAGATCTTCAGGGGGAAAAAGAATAAGGTATAGTTCCTGCTTTTCAGGGGCTCACAGACTGGTGATGCTGCTGGGGCTGAAAATGATAACTCACATTTATGTAGCACCAAAGGTTTACAAAGCACTTTATCTGCAACAATCTTATGAAGTGAGTAGTAAGTAGTTAATAGAGAAAAGACACATGTGTAGATATCAGGAATACACAGTAGCATCTGATGAGTAATACAAATAAATTGTTACAGGAATAAAGAGGAAGGGTGGCTTATTTAGAGATGGGATAATAATAATAATTCACATTTATATAATGTTTTCCACTTAACTCCTTGAAGTCCCTTCATCTACCCCCCTCTGCTATTCTATGCCTTCTCTCTTTATCATAATTCTTTCCTCTTTGAGTGGTGAATGAGACATTCAAGGGGGAAGCAAAGTATATTTCTTCTTCTACTTATAGAATAACTTACAGTATTGCAGGTAGGTGGTGATGTGGAATTCCTGGGTGCAGTGACATAGGAATAGTAGACAGATTTCTGACTCATACCCATCTGCTCCTTTCTATTCCCAAGCCTCTCCTCCAGTTCAAATCCTCATCACCTCCTCTCTAGGATATTGCAAAAGCTTCCAAACCAGTTTCCTGTTTCTACTCATTTGATCTATTTTACAGGAAGAAGAATGTTGGGAAACTGACACAGTATAAGCCTAAGCTGTTCTAACAGGACCAAGTAGGACAAGTTCAACCCCTCCTAACAGTTCATCCAATACTTGAAGACAAGCATCATGTCCTCCTGAAGTCTCCTCTTTTGAAGGGTGTTATTGTCAGTAATTTTTCAATAATGCCTGTAAGGAACATATTGAACCCTAACTCTAGCCCCAAGCTAGTCTATGGAAATTACTAACATAAACATTTTGGAAAATCCTGATATAAGCATGTTTAGATTTTCTAAGGCCACAGGAGGAATGTTTCTTGAGTAACTGTTTTTTGAACCCAGGCAACCACAGCGATGTCCTGACTATTGCTGTTTTCAGTAGATCCTGTGGATAGACTACTATCTAAAAAGATACGGTTTCTAACAACCTCTGCATTTCTATAGCAATCTTAGCATTCCTAATATGGCTTGAAGCCAGAATTATGGTAGATAAGCTTTCTTCTTCTGACCCTAATTGTCAACTAGTTACCCATGTTACTTGGGTTACATCTGCTTTTGTGAAATAAAGTTTTGACTTAAAAAGAATCCTGTGTGAGTGTTCACACTCTGATTCAGAGCCAAATGCAATGTCTAATTCCTTGTGATCCCATTTGGGGTTTTCTTGTCAGATACACTAGAGTGTTTGCTACTCCTTTCTCTAATTCATTTTTACAGATGAGGCAACTGAGGCAAACAGGATTAAGTGACTTGCCTGGGCTCACACAGTCATTAAATGTCTGAAGTAAGATTTGAATTCATGAAGATGCGTTTTCCTGATTCTAGTCTTGGCACTTGATCCACTAAGCCACATAGTTGCCCCTCTTTTGGAGGGTAAATCTCCTTAAATTCTTCAGTCTCTCTCTCCTGTCTCTACTGTCTCTCTTCCTCTCTGTCTTTATCTCTCCTTTTTCTTTCTGTTTCTCTGTGTCTGTCTCTGTTTGTCTTTCCTTCTCACGCCATCTCTGCCTGCCTGCCTGTCTGTCTGTCTGTCTCTGTCTACCTTTCTGTCTCTCTGTGTTTGTCTATCTGTCTGTCTGTGTTTGTCTGTCTCCCTGTCTCTGTCCATCTCTGTCTCTCTGTCGGTCTTTCCTTGCCTCCCTTCCCCACTCCCACCCATTTTGGCTGAGATTTCTTAATTGTAAGGAAGTTCTGCCAAGTACTTTAGCCTTTCTCTTTTCTGCTTTCTTGGAGTTTTGCATTGTAGAGCTAGCTGGTTCACCACTGGGTGTCCTCTGACTATCAAAACCATGACAGAAATTGGTATTAGTATTAGATGTAGAAGGAGTCTCTTCTTTGATACAATCCAAACTAGAAAGGTCAGACTAGCTCAAATTATTGAGATATAGCTGTTCTAAGACCCAAGCAGCTGTGGGAAATCCATCTGCACTGCATAGGGAAGTCAGCCCTCCTCCCTCCAACCCCAGCAGGCTCAGGTTAGAGGGACCCCAGGTGGAGGGCTGGGGAGACCATTGAGAGTTGAAATCTTGCCAAGACAGAATTGCAACTGTCCTGAGAGTCCTTGACATGCAGTACATAACTGGGCCTC